>CM060705.1:45079072-45364072 GCA_030686995.1 Artemisia argyi | reverse complement strand
AAACTTAAAATATTTATTTTATAATTACTAATTATTTAATTAATTATTATTGTTTAAATACTATTTATAATTATTTAATAATTAACTAATAAATAAGAAAATGTAAAATAAGTCTTAGAAATATAAAATTAAAATTTGTAAAAGTCTAAAATACTGTAAAACTTATTTTAAAAATAAAATTATTTTATTAAGACTATTTATCTAATTATTATTAATCAATTACTATTTAATTATTATTTAACTATTTATATGATTTAAATTATTATAAATACTAAAAAGACTTAGATAATTAAAAAGATTTTTATAAATCTAATTAACCATCACAGGAATCCTAAAAAATTATAAAAACTTTATTTTATGTATTTTTAAACTAGTTTACTAATTATTATTCTATTTATTTATTTATTACCAATTAAACTATTTAAATTATAAAAACTAGTAAATGAACAGTAAAAATTATAGAAAAATTACTAAAATTATATTATGACTTATAAAAGCTAGGAAAAATATAAAAACTGGGTGTTGCTTTATAAAAATTAATTATGCTATTTGAAACTTAATTATTGATTAATTATTAATAAAACTAATTTTAATTCTAATAAATATCAAATGATAATATAAAAATCTAATAAAATTACTAAAAATACTTTAATATAAAAGGAAATTAATAAAAATATAAAAATACAACTTACTTAATAAAAATCTAAAAATTAAAATTAAAATTAAATTATATTAAATAGAAACTATCACTTATTATTATAATTGTCTTTCTGGATTTTTCTTTTACAAATCTATTTTGTATCTAAAAATAAACAACTTTTATAAAAACAACTATTTTAGATCTTAATAATAAGCTAATTATAAGCTACTAAGCTTATCAGTTGACTTAAGTTGACTGAAATTGAAAATAAGCTCACAAGAGCTTATGTGGGGTCCACCTTGGTAAAACTTGATTGCTCTGAGTTACTTGAACATGTATAAGCAAGATTAAGCACTTGGGGTCCAAAAGATAAGCCAATAAGCCACAATAAGCCCTTGCTTATTGTGGACTGAGATAGAAAATGGGACAAAGATCAAGGCTGAATTCAGGTGGGGTCCACTGGGTACTAGGTCAAACTAAGGGTCAACACTAAGAGCCTGGTAGGAGGGGGGTTCAAAGGTGCAAAGTTGGAGGTGTGGGGCCCACTGAGGTGGCCAGAAAATACCGCCAAAGTTGGTGGTGTAGGACTGTGGTGCTGGTGCAGGGGAAGGGGTCTTCCCTGCAAGTGACTTTGGAAGTCTGTGGGACCCACACTAAAAATCTTAAAATTATAACAACTATAGGACACTGAAATTGAGGTGGTAGACTATGATCCTAAGAATTTTCAGAACCTAAAACCTAATACACAATTCTACAAAAATCCCACAAGATTTGAGAAAATCTGAGAATGACAATTTGACTTTCTATGAAACTTGAACTAGTTTGACTTATGTGGACTTTGAGCTTAATCTACTTACTGAATATGTTATAATATGCTATTGTAAGGTTAAATTAAGCTAAGTAAACAACTATTAAGCTAATATGATGACAATGGATTTTAAAAACTTAAACAGACAACTAATTAAGGAAGATTAAAAGCAATTTTGACTTTTTAAGTAAAGACCTATGGTTTTTATTGTTGTTCTAAGCTATTGAGACCTAAAATGATTTGACTGAACCAGAAACAACAACACACACAGTCTTGAACACAGATGATAGAACAATTCCAAACACCCCTTCAACACACTGAAAATGGTAATTATCAAAACAATAAAAAGATTTAGACCATACAACTGACACAGAGGCACATATTATGATTGTATAGACCTATTCAAGCACAAATACATCAATAATAACAACAACAACTTAAAAATTACTAATATACTATAATTGACTGAAAATGATAATACTAAGTAATTATTAATATTAATAAACAACAATGAGATTATAAGTTATATTACAACCAAAGTTGTCAAAATCGCGCCTAGGCGCTAGCCTTGGGGCTTTTTTTGACTCGAGGCGCACAACATGCATGACTCCCCAAAAAAGCGCGCGCCTTGGCGCTTTTTGCGCCTTGGTTTTTTTTTTTTTTTTTTTTTTTTTTTTTTTTTTTTTTTTTTTAAGATATAATACATGGGCCTTTTTAAGTCATAGGTGAGTATTTATATGATTTGTAAATTTGAATTGATTTTATATTTATTTTATTGATTGAAATTTTCTTTAATAAGTTATTTTGTTTCATTAAGTATTTTTTTACAACATATTATCATGAAAATGTAGCATTGTGCATTAAATATTAATATATTGCTTGCTTGATATTTTGGTTAAATTGTGAGCTTTGTTAGATGTAAGCTACAAGTGTAGGACACAAGCATATTTAGTCTGATATGGATTTTAATTTCTATATAGGTCATCGTGCCAAAGAGTTGATCCGTTTTAGAAGTGACAACCGATCCATTTTAATATTTATAATGGCAATATGTGTTATGCATTAAGTATTTTAATGTTATTTTGTATTATTTAAGCTACATAAATGATCACATATGTTATAAAAAACTTAATGCTTTTAGTGCGCCTCGCATTCATGAATCCCGCGCCTTGAAATGCGCCTCGACTCGAGGCTCTTTGGCCCCCTTTGCGCCTTAGTGCGCCTTGAGCCTTTCAGAACACTGATTACAACTAAATAACATCCAATAAGCACAAAAGAAGTAACAAGCAGTGCAATAAGCAATAATACAATAGATAGGTAAAAATGATCAAATGCTTACAAATGAAGGTTTGACTGAGAAACTAGTAACCAAGGACCATAAATACCCCCAATAGCTTGTCACTACACCAATGGATTTATTTCAGTCCAAATAAATACCCTGCTCAATCTCCTTCTTGTTCTTCCCTCTATTTTTTATTTTTCTCTATTTAATTTATTATTTTTGGTAATTTTTTCTTTTATGAACTAAACAGCTAAGTAAGGTTTTCTAAAACTTATTCAAGCTTTGTCAGAGCTTATATAAGCTTATGAATCCAAAACAACAACAGATAACAATGTTATGTGAATTTGTCAATTTCACATAAAATTGCTAAATACGAATTTAATAAACAAGACTGTAATTAAAGGTTTAAGAAAACTTATATTTCACTAAAAATAACTTAATACAACTAATTTGATTGAAATTACAACTGGAATTGAAAATTACACTACATACGATTTAATTATTCTAAAACTAATCTAATACTCCTTCTCTGTGGCTTCTTTCTTGTTTTATATAGATAATTAGGGTTCCAGGTGGAGGTCTGAGCAAATCCCACTTCTTTTCTTGGCCGTTAGATAACTGCAACTCATCCTAGCCTTCAAATTAACTTTTGGCGCCAAAAAGTCCACAAGGTAACGTGGAGGGTTTTCAGGGCATTAAATGCGCTTTGGTGAGGCGTGGAGGACAAGGGTAGACAGCTGGGTGGACAGGTGGTGTAATTGGAGTGAAACCATGGTGGTTTGGGTTTGCAGTGGTGTAGGGTGGTAATGGATGGAAAGTGGTAAAGGGGAGGGTGATGTTTGACCAGGGAAGTGGGTTTGACCCCGTTTTATTATAAACGGGGGTGGGCTTTGTTTATTTTGGGCTTGGGTAAAAAAATAGGGTGGGCTTGGTATTAGTGTGGTATGGATTTGGATTTGGTATTTTGGGTTTTAATAATAAGGGTCCGTTTGATTTAATTTCACACAAGGACCAAATTTGTAAATCATGCAAAGTTGAGGGTAGGTTGTGTAATTTTCCAAAGTTTATCATAAGGACCATATTTATCATTTATGAATAGTACAAGGCCACTTTTGATAATTTCCCATTATTTTATATCCGAGGACCTTTTCTGCCGATTCACCAAACTTCAGGGACCAATTATGTAATTTCACCAAACTTCACACCAAAGACCATTCTGCAAAAGATTAATAGCACAAGGACCAAAATTGATTTTTCTCAAAGTTTTTAAACATCCCAGGGACCATTTATGTCAATTTCCAAAGTATAGGGACTAAACTTGTAATTTTGTGAAACTTTGCACCAAAGGACTAAATATGTAACTTTATGATTAAAAAGGACCTTTGGTGACTTTTTCAAGTTTTTAGAATAACCAGGGACTAGTTTTGACAACTTTTGAAACTTGAGGGACTGAAACTGCCAATTATGCAAACTTTGTACGTTTTTCATCTGTTTTTGATTATTTTGCATTTGAAACATATAAAATACACTTCTAAGATATTTTAAGTATTTTGATGCATATTTGAGTGTTTTTGGATGTTCTGGCAGCTCAGATTAGTATAAAATGATGAGTATTTAGACACTCATCAGATGCACACGGATCTAAGTGTTTATAGCGTGATATTTGGCACTAATTTTCGTATGCAACTATGTTGGGATCACTCCTAACAGTTAAATGTGGCAACATTAACGGGATTACATTAGTTGTCATGTAAGCCTAATACACAGGTACTAGAAACGTCATTATTATAAAGTGATGTGTATGTATGGCTATATATACCCCTCCATACTTCCATGGAGGGGTAAGACTTTGTTTGTATTTTCACTTTCATAATTATCAATAAAACTTAGTTTTCCATTCTCTCTCTACTTTCTCTCACTAACCATGGATATCTTCTACTTCCATCATTCCCGACCTCCCGAATCACAATAATTAATCAATAACACGGTCCTACAAGTGGCATCAGAGCTTGGTTTTAGTTTTCGGTTGATTTATTGTGGTGTTATCTTGTCAAAATTGTATTTTTTTTGTTCGAAGCTGTAGTATCACTATTTTTTAACTGGTCCACATTCTTTATTATACGTTTGTGGTATAGTCTCATACAGATCTTATATCAAAAAGTGGTCAAGTCATTAACTTTTATAGTCAAATCTACAAAAGACGACTGTGGTCTTTCAGTCCAAGATATCAAATGTAAACATCGTTTTGTGACTGTTTGTACCAAACCCGTTGAATTTTTGTGGTCAAAAGGTGGTCAGAAGTGGGTCTGAAAGACAAGTTAGAACCTAGTCGGAATTGACCGGAAAAGGACGCTGGAAAATGGTCAAATGGTCAAAACCCTCATTTTACGCGTTAACTTAAGCCAAAAACCCTAGGATCACGCACAACTCTTCAGATCTGTTACTCATCACTTGGAAAGTAATGCGTAAGGTACATCTTAGGCATAAAACCCTAATCTTACGTGTATACTTACGCAAAAGCCACGGTTTACGCGTAAAGTACTTTACGTAAAAGACTGTTTACGCATAAGGCATCTAACAAGATTACGCATAAGCTTATGCGTAAAGTGTCCAAAAACAGTAAAAGAATAAAGATGAAGTTTACGCGTAAGACTAAAAAAATAGTAGAGGAAGATGAAGCAGAAGACCAAAAAAAGTAAAACCTGTCCAAAACCAACAACAACAACATGCTGATCCGAGACTATCCTAACAACCAACATCCAATCTAATCCTAAATCCCTTCACCTTCACTGTTAACATCACTACCTCTTCATCTAAACTACAAAAAGATGACTCGAACTTAACAGAAAATAATTTTACAAGATCTCAGTGTTGTGGTATTACATATCTCGTATGAGATTTCAAAGATCTTGTTAGATCTATACGAACAAATCATCATTGATCTCTATTGAAGCTCACGCCTCTTTTTATATCTGAATATAACAAGAAAGAACTATAACAAAACTATTATTTTCTTTCTTTCATTCGTTTAAGAATCTCAAACAAATTATAGAACCTACTGTGACCCTCCAATGGATCTTGTCGCCTTTACAGATGTTTCTTGATTCGGTATTGTGCTGAAAATGTAAAGAAAGGTTCAGTTGTGGTTTATGTTTGTGATTAAATTTTCGAGTGTTGTTATACTCGGATAATTAGATGATGATGGAGATTAGATCTTGTCTGATCTGCGTATTGGATGAGTTTTGATGGTGACTGACTGTGTTGGAAGAGAGAGAGTAAGATAGGAGGGGACGGATGATTTGTTATGTATGAGTGTTATTAGGTTTAAATATAATGTTTCGGGTTGGAGTGTTTGGATCGGGTGTAGTTATTGGTTTGGGCTCCTATCCGAAAAAAATGGGCTGATAATTTTTTATCTCACAAGTTGGACCGGGCTTATTGCATAATAGTTTGGGCTGGTGTTTATCAAAATTAAGTTATGCTTAAACGAATTTGTACATGATGTATTTTAATACATGCACTTAGTTTTTGGTATATTAGTTGGCGAAAAAGAGTGGTATATTTGGTCATTACAAATTTTCACGGGGTGACACATTTTTGACAGGATTGGGAACCATTATCAAGATTCGTTTAAACATGCAAACGGCTAGTTTTGGGCATTTAACAGTAAGATGTGACTACGGCGATAATTCTTTATTATTTATTTGAGGTTAAAGTGGAATTTCACGGGTGTGTGTACTTAGTATTTTGAAGATATCGGGGTTGGTTGGATGCATGATTCTTCGAGATCCTTGTTCGAGCTTTTATCCGTTCAAATGACCAAGACTTGAGTTGTCTAGTTATACCTGATGTAAGGAGTTACGTTGTTGTGCTCACAGAGTATAGCTATCACTTTAAAGGAGTTACGTTGTAGTGCTCAAGTGTCATCAAAAGATGTGGATAATTTGAGAGAAGTTCATATACAATTAAGGATGGTTGGATAGGTATATGATTCTACCTTTATTGAAATTCTCAGTATTGTTTCTTAGTCAGACAATAGTGCAAGTTTAAGTCACAAGTTCGGGTTATTTTACTTTAGTTTCAAGTTCGTCATATTGGGTTTTCTCCATCAGTAGTCACTACAAAGAGTCGTCAGAATGATAATGGGGTCGGTAAAGAGTTAGCTGAGAGGAGTATAAAAGAGTAGAGATGTCATCAGCAGTTGATTCTTACGGGCTATTTAAGGCACTTCACACATATTCGGTTAAGTGGACATATGGGTTATGCTGCCTCCGTTTTCCATCGTAAACATAGTGTGTATGCTTCCGATTTTGCGAAGACATCGTGGGGGAAGAGAGAGTGTGTGTTCTTTTGCTTTCTTTGACTTTCCTTGATTTCTTAACGAAAACACTCATTCTCCACGAGGATCTGCAATCAGGGGGAAAAATGTGCACATCAAGGACGCATAATAGACTCACGTGATAGAGCTTACAATTTTATTACTACCGGAGAGACGTCCGCAGAGATGATCAGTGTTTCAGTTTTGTGATTTTGGTGTAATCGTTTCAACTCTCGCGGGTTGTGAAGTGTGAAGTAGCCTGCATATGTGAGAAGATCTTGCTGATTTCTTGCATGTTACCCCCGAACAGAGCTTCCGCGTAGAGTATAACCATGATTAAGTAACTACTCAGATTTGCTTGGTGTGGTTTACGGTGTTATCAACAAATTCTGCTGCGTACTTAAAACTTCAAAAGTTAGAAGACATGTTAACTGCGTCAAAGCTTCGAATCTGCTGAAGACAGTTGTCAGTTTGGGGGGAAGCTGATTCAGAAACTTCGCCAAAAAGAAGTGTACGAAGAAGCCACTAAAGACATGCAGCATGAATTGGGGGGAAGTTAATCCATTTCATGCATATTACATCATTTGCCTACAAGTGAAGATAAAGTTCTCAAGCCGAGGTACAAGATGAAGATAAAGAGCGTCAACTGTAGTCATCCTCAGCATTTGAAGAGCTTATAAAGACATTTCTTTATTTTTATTTGTACTTGTAGGAAATATTGTAAGTAATCCCTTATGTTGCCACATTGGGGGAAGATTGTTGGGATCACTCCTAACAGTTAAATGTGACAACATTAACGGGATTACATTAGTTATCATGTAACCCTAATACACAGGTACTAGAAACATCATTATTATAAAGTGATGTGTATGTATGGCTATATATACCCATCCATACTTCCATGGAGGGGTGAGACTTTGTTTGTATTTTCACTTTCATAATTATCAATAAAACTTAGTTTTTCCTTCTCTCTCTACTTTCTCTCACTAACCATGGATATCTTCTACTTCCATCATACCCGACCTCCCAAATCACAATAATCAATCAATAACACGGTCCTACAAACTATTTTGTTGAGTTTACTGTTTAGTTCTTCTTCAAAACAAATTAACCACTTGGTTTATGATAAGAAACATCTCCGAACACTTTAACGATAGAAAAGTAACATGAAATGTTTAAGCAATTATAACCGAATACGGAGAAAAATATTCACTTGAGCAAGGGGTTTATGTGAGTAATAAACTTGATTTTATTGATTATACATAAGAATTAACTATAGTTTCAAAGATAGGTTCTTTAATAAACTTTTGAACTAATAACTCAACAAATACAAATAGGTTCCTTAATAAACTTTGGGTCAAAAACTCTTTAAAATTGCATATAAGCATTTTTCCATGATACTTGCTTGACTTGGTTAAACTCATGTGATGTCAAACTCTTAACCCCCATGTGTAATTACTTCATATGAATATAATATACCCGCATATAAGTTCTGTGATAAACAAATATATAAAGAAAACCCACTATACATTGGTCCATATAATCTAACATTCATTCAATTACAGTAAATAAGAAAGTTGTGAAATAATTGATTTCCTGTCGTTGTTTTTATCAGTATTCTTCAATAACATGTATCACACATTCACAACAGAAAGGAAAAAAATGTCTCTTCCATTTTAGTTTACTTACACAAGCACACAAATCTTTGGCAATCTTCCATATGCATAAAAAAATTTATGTTGCACGTTTTTATACTTGTCCATGGCACCAACTTAACATCTTCTGTTAGATATTGTTTTCCCACCACTATAATGCAGGAAAAAAAAGTTATGAATTCATAGTTATGGAGGATTTTGCGGAGTTTGTACATTTGCTAAAATAATCACTAGAAACACATTTTTTTTTTTTTTTTAATAAAAGTTACCTTCAATTCTTTGAAGAATTTTCTTGACTTTGTGTTTACAACCATCACAGTGCATGTTCACTCTCAAAGTACATGTCTACAAATAACAAAAAAGTATATAAAAATAAGCTAACTGAACACAAGCATGCAGAAGAATTAAGCTAGAAAATATTTATAAAAAAGAAGCATAAAAAAGACCTTAATCTTGAGGAGCTTGAAGTCTTCATCTTTAGCCATATCTAGTAGACTTGAGAGTGTTGTCTTGGATTTTGTAGAGAAGACTCTAGCCTTTGTTTTGGAGACTTGAGTTTGATGATGTTTTCTTTTTAGGATTTAATGGGTTCATCAAAGTGTTGTCTTGGAGACCCGAGCCTTTGTTTGACCAATGTCTTTTTTAGGAAAGAGTTAATCTTTTTCGAATCATCAAACCATTTTTAGATAGAAAATATTATATTCTCTGAATGCAATATTGCAATCTAACATGAAAACTTATCATTAAACAAATTAATTGTAAAACTTTAAAGTGTAACACCCCCAATTTCGTGATACACAACGGAATTCAAATTGGGTGTTACTTGACGGCACAATAGTTATAACAATGGAAAACGAACTCTAATTGGTTTTGTAGAAAAATTATACAAAAGTTCATCATTTTTACACTAATTAAACTAAATTATCATATAAGCTTTCCAACTTGTTTTAAGGGTTTGGTACATCGTTAATTCAATATAATGACCATATATACCATGGATTAAGTATGAGAAACATGTAAATAATGTTGAGCAAGAGTGGGAGTTAGTCTTTATTACAACTTTTGACTTTCTATATGAAAGGAAATCAAGGACTTATAATTAGGACTTTTAGCAATTTCCCACACCTTAGAAACCTTCTACACTGCTTGTATTCTTTATGGGCATGTGATGAGATCTTAGATGACTTGAGTAGATTTAAACTCAAGAGGATCACCTAAACTTGCAAGGATTTGATGTAGTTTACTTGTAGCTTGAATCTTTCTTGAAATACTTGAAGTAGAGAACAAAATGAGAAGTATGTTTGTGTTTGTGTGTGATGTGAACGACCAAGATGGAGGGGAAGGGTATTTATAGGGTCTAAAGGAGGTTAGTTTATACTAAGGCTTGGCTCAAAATGATACACATGATAGATACTTGGAAGTTTTTAGACCATAAGTCTTTCTATTGCTCCTAATGTGACACATGAGTGCATAATGGTTTCATGGCTCTCACCAAGCCATCAAGGCCTTGGTGAATCCCTCTATACACGTTCATATACAAGGGGGAGGGCTAGGTGGATGAATCTTGGCCTTCTATAAGTTACGAAGTGAGTTTGGTACCGTTAATCACTAAACGTAAGTCGTAAAGTCACGAAACTTAAAACCGGGTATCCTAAAAATATGAAACTTATAAATATGTTAAAACTTATCAATATAATCTATATGAGCATATTAAATAAGTGATAAGTTTTATCAGGGTGCTTAATCATCGTAAAAACCTAAAACCGTAGGCTTAAAATGCGTATAACGCAAAACCGAAAAATGTAAAAATCCAAAACTTATGAAAATATCGTATGATGTGAAAAACACATATTTTTCTTGTTTGTAATGTTGTATGGACATATCAGGATGCCTAAATGTCGTTTAAACCTAAACTTAAATCTTAGACACGGTTTTGTGAAACTTGGAAAAATGACCCGATGAGGGTCAAACTCTCGGGTTATCATGAAAATAGGTCAACTTACGAGAATGTGAAATAAAAATTTTGGGAGTGAATACTGCAAGTGAATAGTAAAAATGAATAGAGTAACCTGAAGATTCGAATTGTTATAGTACCTACCCCTTAAAGGGAATTCCGTCCCGGAATTCAATGTGTGTTATATATTAATATACTAGTATGTTCGTATAGCATAAAATGTCTAAAAGGAACATAATCGTCTTGAGAGTGGAAGGCATGGAGAGTGGAAGGCATGGACCGACCGAAGGACCGACTGAGACCGGACTGGACCAACCACATTCGGTCCGGTCCTCGGTCTTGGGTTTTTGGATAATTCGGTCCTCGGTCCGGTCCGGACCACAAACTGCTTATTTAGCCGTGTTAAACCGGACCGACCGACGGACCGACCAAGACCGGACCGACCACATTCGGTCCGGTCCTCGGTCTTGGCTTTTTGGATAATTCGGCCCTCGGTCTTGTCGGTCCAGTCCGGTCCTGGATCGATGCTCACCCTTAATTAGACCCGTTTCTCTATAACTATAGTTCTGATACCAATCTGTAACACCCCCAATTTCGTGATACACAGCGAAATTCAAATTGGGTGTTATTCGACGGCACAATAGTTATAACAATAGAAAACGAACTCTAATTGATTTATTTTAAAACATTTATCATTAAAATTATATAAATATCAGTATTTACAAAAATGAGGTCCAAGTAGTTTCACGGTTTACAAATTACATTAAATGTGTTTTCGAATGATAATAAATTTTATAGCCCTCTTGATTATCCGTGCTCCTCCGTGCCAGCCTCGTTCATTATGGACCTGAGATAAACATGATAAAGTGTCAACACAAAGGTTGGTGAGTTCATAGAGTTTGTTGAAATAATTGTAAAAACCTTGTAAAAAAATCATTGTAACAATTTTATGTAAATACTAAATGTAGATTTCTAGGATTTCAAGTGTATGACTATTGTACTAAATACAATATCACGTGTAGGTAGTGCTTCTCAGTTAGAAAACATCGTTCCAGACAACTTTTGTATTTTAACTTTTCGATGAGTTGAACCAAAAGTGCCTCGTTTTCGTGTTTTAGATTCTGTTACAGCAAGCTTTGACAGTTTTTAGGTTTCGTTTTGGTAACTTTATTTAGCCGTATTTTTTAACTCGTGTACTCGTTTTAGGTGATTCAAATTGCTATGTCTTCGTTTTAATTTTGTCTACAACAATATGTAAATTACCAAGTCTATATGTAGTTGGTTTTGTAGAAAAATTGTACCAAAATTCATTATTTTTACACTAATTAACCTAAATTAGCATATAAGCTTTCCAACTTATTTTAAGGGTTTTGTACATCATGAATTCAATATAATGACCATATATAGCATGGATTAAGTATGAGAAACATATAAATAATGTTGAGCAGAGTGGGAGTTAGTCTTTCTTACAACTTTTGGCTTTCTATAAGAAGGGAAATCAAGGACTTAGAATTAGGACTTTCATCAATTTTTCACACCTTAGCAACCTTCTAAAGTTCTTGTATTCGTTAAGGGCTTGTGATGAGATCTTAGATGACTTGAGTGGATTTAAACTCAAAAGAATCACCTAAACTTGCAAGGATTTGATGTAGTTTACTTGTAGTTTGAATCTTTCTTGAAATACTTGAAGTAGAGAACAAAATGAGAAGTATGTTTGTGTTTGTGTGTAACACCCCCAATTTTGGGATACGCAGCGGAATTTAAGCTAGGTATTACTTGATGGTATAACAGTTATAATAATAGAAAACGATTCCCAGTTGAGTTGTTTTGAAAGATTTATCATTTGAATTTATAAATATAAGAGTTTACAAAATGAGGTCCAAGTAGTTCCAAAGTTTATTAAATTGTTTTTGAATGATAGTAAAATTTATAGCCTTTATGAGTATCCGTGCTCCTCCGCGCCATCCTTGCTCATTACTAACCTGAGATAAACATGCTAAAAGTGTCAACACAAATGTTGGTGAGTTCATAGAGTTTGTTTTAAAACAATTGAAAGCCTTTAAAGAATGTTTCTACAGCAAAGGCCATGAAAATCCACTAAATTACAAATCCCACCCATACAAAACTTGTAACCTGTGTGTTTACAATCCACTGCTAAAATATAGTATAAGCAAGTCATGTGTGCTTCAAAGAATGTTTCCACAACAAAGGCATTTTAAATTGATGCAGGATTTATTGACCAGGTTTTATATTTATAAATTACTCATCTACCTAAGGTCTACCTAATGCACTATCGGGCAGTGTACCCGGTCGTGTATGGTATAGCTAAATGGTAAAGCTGAGGTCGTCCCTAGAGCTATGTTTGCGGAAATTATCTAAGTTTAGTGTCACTAGTTTAAAATGGAGTTTTATGATTAATTGATTGATTAAACTACTAAAATAAATAACAAAAACAATAAAATAAGCGAAGGAAATCAGATGGGAGAAATAGTGTTAACCTAATTACTACTCTTGTTATCATCATGACTAGTTTTCAAATAATGCATCCTATCGTTTCATCTGGGGATTCAAGTCGATAGACTAAGATGGTCAAATCGCCTATCCTATCGTAACCTTGACCTATTCTTATAACATACATTATAAGAGTTCCTCGGTTGGTTGCTTTGCCTACGATATGCAAGAGTCGTTATGCACCTCTACTAACTTAGACTAGTCTAACTGGATGCGGCCTGTCGGAACTTACATCCCCTCTAACTCCTTAAGAAAATATGTTTGGTAGGTGATCTTTCGTTGAAATTTCCACATGAATGGTGATATTTCTATCACCAAAACACACCTTATCCGCTATGGGTCATTTGGTCAATTCTCCTAGCCTCAATGGAACTACCAAACATCATTACTACCGAAACTAGAGTGTCCTAAGACATGCTAAGAAAGTATTCAAATAAAATGATAATAAATGCGAGAAAACAAAATCATGGTAATAACAATTTCATAATCAGGCTAACACCAAAGGTGTTTAGCCACTCATATTAATAAATGCATAAAACATATGTTTCAACATTGTAAATGAAAACATAGATTCGATACAAAAATTATGAATGAATAAATTTATGATTGAAGCATGAATTCCCTTGAAAATGACTTGTATGCTGGTGGAACTTCGTTCTCCTTGCTCCCTAACTTCCTCTGGACTTCTGTGTGGCGAAAAGTTATGAAAAGTGATGTTTAAAACTTGGAATTAGGGCTGGTAGTTATATTGCCCGACTTTGCTACAGCATAGCTCTAGGTTTGACTAGCCGTAGCCCTTGTAACTTGTAACTACGTCGTAGGTTGATCATTGGCTATGGGCGTAGAACTCTTGCTGGCACATCTACGGCGTAGTTATATTAGGGACTACTTTGTAACTTCATCAAGGATCACGAGCATTCCTCACTATGTAATTTGAGGACCTACGGCGTAGCTTGAATGTTTGCTACGCCCGTAGAAGTCTTGTAGGATTAACTACGTCGTAGTTGAGATGCCGACTATGCCGTAGGTCTTTGGTAATCTTTGACTGGTCTTTAGAGAGTGCTACGGCGTAGGTGGAGCACACCTTTACGCCGTAGTTCTTGCGGAATTTGCATACTTCAAATATTTTCATAAATAACCTTCCATTTCCGTGTCTTTTCATTCCTATGCTCATCTTTACCCTGAAAACAGAATATAAACAAATAAGAGTATATATCCTAGTAAAATAATACAAAAGATGAGCATAATAGGGGGAAATTAACACTTAAATATCGATACTATTTGATGTTATCAAATATCCCCCCACTTGAACTCTACTTGCCCTCAAGTAGACCTCATTAGAATAATTTTCAAAAAGATATCTCCCGAGAAACTGGAAGATATGAATCTAAAAACTTCCTATGCTAGAATATATCAAAGCCGAACACCTCACAAAATAGGAACAAACACTCATGCTCTCTCTCTAATCTGAGTGTTAATTTTGGGGTGATCACTCAACGCAAAGTCCTAGAATGTATTCTATCATAGGCTTGACGGTTACACAAGTCTCCACCACTAGAGCTAAGGTCGAAACAATTTTCAAAGGCAATATTGGGTGAACATATATAAGGCTATTGGTGTAGTGTTGTTACTAACATACTACGGAAAAGGAGACAAAGGCAATGGTACATGACCGGAACGCCAGGCAAGACACCAATGACAGCTCAAATCCCTCACCTAAGCATGATTCACAACTAAAGCGTAGCATAAGACATGGGGATGCACAATAATGGTGTAAAATAAAAAATGAAAGTAAATAGTCTTAGCCTACAACCGAGTCTTTACCACTTGCCATTCATCCAAAGATCAAGCTCCAAGATGCAAAAAATGGATCATATAATAAGTGTGTGTGCCGTTAGCGGACGTCATGATGGGCACAACACTTGGTCTTCATGTTGGTGACTAAGAACCAGCAACTTCATTCTTCATAGGTGATCAAAGTGGCCTCTTCGATACTAAATCTTTAAAAGCTCTAAACAAGGTGCTATACAAGGTTGCACCACAAATAAACTATCTACATACGGAATTTCACATTTTTTTGATAATCAAAAATTACAAGAAATAATAAAATACATCCCCCCACTTGAGATGAATCAAACATGGAATAAGTGGGGTCTCAAATGATCTTCAATGATAGGTCTTCAACTTAGGCGTGATTCCTGAATCTCTTAACTCGAACCTCAAACTAGAGCAAGTGGCAACTTCCCAATCATAAACCAAGACTACACGGTATGCTAAGGCAAATAGGTGCTTCGAAATATTTATAATAAGGGTAAGAAACAAAAGGATATGCTCAAAAGGGTGTATCGAGGGGTATCTTGCACTAAAGATGAGTGCAACAAAAGGGTTTAAACACAGGGGTTGAAAAGCCAATGTGACTAATCGATAAATGCACATATATAGGCTGTGTGGGTGATAATCCTAAAATATTGCATTTTCAAAAATTTTCTTCCAAATGTATTAAAAAAACTCAACACATTACTCGTCTATGGTCTCAAAATGATGTAAAGGACAAGTTCTAAGGTCTACAAACTACCGACACACTCATAATTTTGGTGAATTTGGGGTAAATCAGGGGAAACTGAATAGGTTAAACCTCACCATAATATTAAGGCTTAAATGTGCTCGGCTAAGGTCTATTCTAGTTGGGTCAGAAAAACTGATGAGGCGAAAAATGATCCGTTTTTAGGGGGTCATTTAAGCCTGAATCCGAATTTATTTGATCAAATATTGCCCTAAATCGTTCCTTTTGTGATTTTAGGTACTTGGAGAGTGAATTCTGGAAAAGAAGCCATTTTGGACGTTTTTGGAGCATAAAAGTGAAGAAAACGGCAAAGTCTCAATTTTCCATGCTGGGAACAGTACATGAAGGCGTCAAGAGTATTTCTTGACGGCGTCAAAACCCCAAGAATTAAAATCCGTAGTTGATGACGGCGTCACACACAGGGCGTCAAGAGGAATTTGTGTGACGGCCTAGACCTTGACGGCGTCAGAAGTAGATCAAGGCCGTCCGAGGAAGTATTTGGCGGCGAGATGACGGCGTCACACCTTTGTTCTTGACGCCGTCATCCCTATTTTCCTATATATAGTTTTCTAGTTTTTCACATTTAAAGAGAGAAGTTTTGGGAGAAACCCTAAAGACGATTTTGGTGTAACTTTACAGGTTTTTCAAGGGTTCCAACCCCTTGATACCTTGCATGATTAATTAAGATAAGTGTTCTTCTAATTCAATCAATGTGTCTATGTGTTGGTTGTCTATATCATGTTCTTGTCTTAATTCTATCATGCTAGGCTAGATCTCTTTTGTGTTTGCTTAGATCTAATGAAACCTAGATATTGATTATGTGTTGATTACTTGTTTATTCTTGTTGTGGATGAATGATTTATATGTTAGGCTTAAGAAAACTGGCAGATCTCCAAATGGTAACATGCTTGAACGTCTTAAGAAACATGAACCGAGGCGTACTAGGTCTTTATTGGTTGTATTTAATGCATGAGCCACTGTTTACAATCCCTATAGTTGTGCTGGGCATGGTGTAGGAGGAGATAAGAGCTCATAGAATTGGGGAGTTATGTATGCCACCCCATGAATGGTATTAAGGAATACGATCCGTCATCCATGCAATTATAACAAGTAATTAACGTGTAAAAGATATCTAGGGAGTACTGAAATCTAAGTAAACACATTTTCTCCAATTACTGCTCACAACTTTAGTATAATTAGTTTAATTTCATTTTTAGTATTTTATTTTGATTGCATCTTAGTTTTGGGTTAGTTGAATAGCAACTAATTCCGCCCACTCTTCCAAAACCCGAGATTTTTACTTGCTTTCTAAAAATATAAAAATACAAAAATAATCATCCCTCACCTTTAGAACTAGTATTTAGGCTTTCTAATCCTAGCGACACTATTCCTAAGCTGAACGATCAATCCCCCGGTACTTGTCACTATACTATACTACAACGATCAGGTACACTGCCTGGTGGGGGTTGTAAGCTTCTCGAGATCCCTCGAGAGGTAAAGCCTGTTGCGATTCCCACGCATCAAGTTTTTGGCGCCGCAGCCCGGGGAATAGTTATTGTCTAGGTTAGAATTTCTTTTTATTAGGTCTACTTGCTAGATTCCTTTCTAGTAAGATTTTATTTTTATTTTTAGGTCTTCTTTAGTCTATCTTATTTCTTCGTGCTTTTGTTCGTAACTCTTTACCATCCGACATCATGGAAGGTGGTAACATCTTTGAACCCGTCATCCCACCACAACAAAACCCACCATTAGAACCCCTTAGGCCCCGAACCTTAGGAGAGTATTCCCGACCTAGCCACCAAGGCTACCGAAACACCATTGAGCTCACCGGAGCCAATGTGACCCCCTTGCGATCCGACACCATCCGGTTGGTGCAAAGCGGATGTGCATTCCATGGATTTCGTTCCGAAGATCCAAATCAACATCTTAAGGACTTCCTCAAAATCGTAGATTCCATAGACCTAGATGTTGAAACTAGAGAGACTACCCGTTTACGCCTATTCCAATTCTCTCTACGGGATCAAGCTAGTCAATGGCTTGAGCGTTTACCCGCGGGATCCATCACCACATGGGACAATCTCGCCAATCGCTTCCTTACCCAATTCTTTCTGCTGGAAAAGACTGCAATGCTTAGAAGGGACATTTTGATGTTTGAGCAACAGCGGGGTGAAACTTTCTACGAGGCTTGGGCCCGTTTTAAGGATCTCCTCCACAAGATCCCTCATCATGGCATAAACCTTTGGTTATTAGTCCAGATTTTCTACGACCATGTTGACTATCACACTAAGCGCACCATCGACAGGGCCGCGGGAGGTAAATTGCGTGATAAGAACGCCGAGGAGTCTTGGGCAATTATCGAAGAGCTCGCTGTTGATAATCATGAGATTTGGGAATTTAAACATACGATAGAAGCAGCCATCAACGCAGTCTCGACATTTGGAGGAACCACCGAAATCCCCGATGAACTCCTATGCAAACTTGAGGCAAAAGTTGACTATTTTGAGGAAAGGCAAAGAAGACCTTTAAGTCCTAGACAAGCCACTGTCAATTCTGTCTCAAAACCAACTTCGGCACCATTATCTGAGTCACCTTCTAGAGAACATGTCAAGACTTTTCAAAGGTGCACCCCACCTTGTTCCCCTCCCAAGGAACTTAGCTCGGAGTTTGAGGCTAGGATGAGAGAATATATGGCAACTCACTCAGATCGGCTTGCTAGATTCGAAGAAGCAGTTTATAAGCAAAAAGAAGAAATGCAGGAGAAAATGAATGAGATGTTGAGTCTATTGGAGGAGTATGCCAACCAGAGAACCCCCGAACGAATGCTACTAAGGAAAGAAAGCGCCACTCCCCCCACCCAATTTGTTAACTCCATCACCATTGTCCAAAGAGATAACGAGAAGGTAGAAACTCCTGCTAAACAGACCTTAGAAAAACCACCAGAATCTCAACCTTTGAGTTACTACCTGAAGCATGATATAAACGAAAACACCATAACAAATTGGATTAAGGGTGATGGGCGTAACCAACCTCCCAATCAGGGGTCTGAGAATGAGGAAGAAGTGAAAGATGAGTATGATACGCTACCTGGAGGATCAGTATTCGAAAAACTAGTGGTACAAAAGGTAGCTACTAAGCAGGTGGCATGTGGGAACTTTGAGATACCAACAAGCATCGGGGACTTGAAACATCTTAGTGCTTTCGCCGACCAAGGATCGGAAGTAAACCTTATGCCCCTGACTATTTACATCCAACTAACGTCAAAAATGCCAGCCCCTACTCGTGTTAGGCTATCTCTCGTTGGGCACTCGTACATATATCCCTTAGGGATCGCAGAAGATGTATTAGTTAATGTCGCAGGATTCATGTACCCCGTTGATTTTATGATCATCGATGATAAAGGGGATGGATGTATGCCAATAATCCTTGGGTCACCATTCCTCACCACCGCTAGGGCTTTCATTAAGTATGAAGGTCAGAAGATCGAGCTTAAATCTGGAAAAAGAAAGATTAGCTTCCCCATGACCCCACAAAGTAAGCATGAGGATTTGAGTTGGAGAAAGGTCAAAAACAACATTGACACGACACCCATTTGTGTTCAGAATAAAATTCTTGCATGGGAGGCAAGAATCAAAAGCTATAAGGAAGCCAAAAATGAGAGAAGCAAAAACAATAAGGTTCAGGTCGAATTCGAATATACTCAACCCATAGATAATCATGTACCATTTGAGGAAGGGAACTTGGTACTCTTAAGACACTTGGAAACAACAATACCACCCGATAAACCAAGTCCTTGGTGGTATGGGCCATTCACAATCAGAGGTGTGAGCCAAGATGGGGTAGCTAACTTGAGAAGCAAATTAGGTGGGAAGGTGATTGCGAGTATCGACAGATTGAGGCACTACCACCATAACAGTAATGATCGCAACTATATGGGGTATATCATTTCCAATGATGAGATCACGTAGTAACCCATGACCTTGAGTCTAGCTACAAGACTCGTAAATAAAGAAAAGCGCTTCTTGGGAGGCAACCCATGTTTTTTGTGATTTTATTTGTTTGTTTGCTATTTGCTTCCGTATGCATGCTTAGTTTTTATTGTTGGTAGATCATGTTTCTAAACTAAAATGTGGAAATACTTTACTATGTTGTTTGGCCTAGTCTTAACTCCAACCTAAAAGCATTTTTGCAAAAGATAAGTGTAAGGGGAAACCCCAAATATGTTTTTAAGAAACAAACCGATCATGATTCTCCACAATATTAAATGAACATGTATATTCGTATTTGTTAGAGTCAAATGCTTGTATTGAGTCATAATGAAGTTTTGCAGGATTTTCCAGGAAGTAGGACCAAGTTTTTCCAGAAATTTTCCAGAAACTTAACATAAGAATTTCTGCAGGTCCATTCTGACGGCGTCAGAGGATTACTCTTGACGGCGTCAGGAGTAAAAATATGGAAATTTTACCGGTTTTGTTTTTCTAACGGAGTCTTATGGTTTTTGTGAATTATTAAGTTTTATAATCTCCAGGAGATCTGCAAACTTCATTCCACAAGCATTATATCTTACTTTGTTTTCTAGGACTTAGAAACTTATATAGGATGCCGCCGATTTTACGCGAGGTTGTCTTGTCTATTTTTGACAGGATTTACAGGTTATGTTCGACAAGGAGATGATTTATATTCTGGAAGGGAAGCTTTGATTGTTCATTTTCTTGGAGGAAGATTTAACCTGGCCACCTATAATCCATACCGAGCGAATCAGGGGAGTATTTGATTTCATTCTCTTTACTTTTTCACTTTTACATTCTTTACTTGAACATTGGGGACAATGTTCATCTTAAGTGTAAGGGGAGGGTAAAAAGATGATACCTTACATATGCACTTTCGCTTGAGTTTGTTTTGTTTAATGGTAGATGTGTAATAAAACTATGAGAAATACTTGTTAGTGTAATTTTAGCGCCAAATTTAAAATTTTTTTACAACATTTAGGAGTGAAACTTTAGCCATAGCAAGCGTCTCATGGATAGGAGATTGTATGACTAGCACATAACCGTATATTCAGAAAAATTTTCCACCCAAATATGTGAGGTTCGCCTTTAGATTTGATAGGAAAAGCATTCATTATTAGTGCTTATGAGTGTACCGGTAGAATTTAGATTCTAGAACTTGCGTTAGTGATGCATTCCGAGACCGCTAGTGAGACTACATTCGTGTGGTAGGATTTACTACATGATAAGAGGCATTAGGATGACCCTTGTGTTAAACCCGTATTATGATTACTTGACCATTTAAGTCATATTACTTGGCTAGTTAAGTCAACTAATTTTTCCCACACCCTTAGCGTTGTACTCATTTTTAGTACACGAAACCCCTAGTACACCCCTCCGAGCCTATCTTTTCGTTTCTAACTTTAAGCATTTTACTTAAAGGAAGAATTTGTTACACCCCACTTAAATGTACACCCAAATCGCCTTATCCTTCCGTGTATGCGCTCATTTTTAGTGCATTATTGTTATTTGTTAAACCCTAAGTTAACTTTCTAATTGATTACATGGTTGCTAAGTCGAGTCATATCCTTGTACATATTGTTTTGGGACGATTGGGACTCATGGGTAAGTACTTATTTTATGGAGTAATGGGGAAGAACATAATATTATTACCCCCATATATTAAAAGTGCTCCAAGTGTTTTGATTTTCTTAATTCGAGTCATTAGTTTAGTTAATTGTAAAGTATGTAAAGATTCAAGTGTAAGGGGAATTCTCATCCCCTATGATGTATTATTTTGGATGGTAGGGTAAGAGTGTATGCAAAAAAAAAAAAAAAAAATAAAAAAAAAATAAAAAAAAAAATCGAAAAAACAAGAAAAAGAAAAAAAAATATAGAAAAAGAAAAAGAGAAAAAATATACGGACTACCATCCCGTTTCATTCTATGTTCATTTTATGTTTTTGTTATTTCTCATTTATTAGCTTAAGTCGAGTCTAGTCTTGGCTTAGCAACGCCATCTTGCACATGTAATTAACCAAGATTGTTAACTCGCCACCAGTAAAACTTCCTTTATCCAACAAAACCGTGTAATTCATATCCCTATACCTAACGTTACAACCCTTTAAAAGACCTCTTTGATAGTTTATCCTAGGTGCTTACGCCATGTGGTGGAGGTTTGATCCTTTCCCAGGCCTATGGTAATCTATTTTGCTATGACAGGTAGTGAGAGATATCTTCCATTTCCATAATGTTATATTACTTTATTACACCTAAGAGATGTGAGTATCTAAACACTATTTGTGAGGTGCTTGTGTATGACCTCCGAGCTTGTCTATTGGTCTTTAGTGGAACGATTATTTGTTGTAATTACTTTTATATTAGTGTTAAATGACCCCTAACTTGTATTTTGACTAGAATAAAAGCGCATTTGCTTGAGGACAAGCAAATCTCAAGTGTAAGGGTATATGATGAGGCGAAAAATGATCCGTTTTTAGGGGGTCATTTAAGCCCGAATCCGAATTTATTTGATCAAATATTGCCCTAAATCGTTCCTTTTGTGATTTTAGGTACTTGGAGAGTGAATTCTGGAAAAGAAGCCATTTTGGACGTTTTTGGAGCATAAAAGTGAAGAAAACGGCAAAGTCTCAATTTTCCATGCTGGGAACAGTACATGAAGGCGTCAAGAGTATTTCTTGACGGCGTCAAAACCCCAATAATTAAAATCCGTAGTTGATGATGGCATCACACACAGGGCATCAAGAGGAATTTGTGTGGCGGCCTAGACCTTGACGGCGTCAGAAGTAGATCAAGGCCGTCCGAGGAAGTATTTGGCGGCGAGATGACGGCGTCACACCTTTGTTCTTGACGCCGTCATCCCTATTTTCCTATATATAGTTTTCTAGTTTTTCACATTTAAAGAGAGAAGTTTTAGGAGAAACCCTAAAGACGATTTTGGTGTAACTTTACAGGTTTTTCAAGGGTTCCAACCCCTTGATACCTTGCATGATTAATTAAGATAAGTGTTCTTCTAATTCAATCAATATGTCTATGTGTTGGTTGTCTATATCATGTTCTTGTCTTAATTCTATCATGCTAGGCTAGATCTCTTTTGTGTTTGCTTAGATCTAATGAAACCTAGATATTGATTATGTGTTGATTACTTGTTTATTCTTGTTGTGGATGAATGATTTATATGTTAGGCTTAAGAAAACTGGCAGATCTCCAAATGGTAACATGCTTGAACGTCTTAAGAAACATGAACCGAGGCGTACTAGGTCTTTATTGGTTGTATTTAATGCATGAGCCACTGTTTACAATCCCTATAGTTGTGCTGGGCATGGTGTAGGAGGAGATAAGAGCTCATAGAATTGGGGAGTTATGTATGCCACCCCATGAATGGTATTAAGGAATACGATCTGTCATCCATGCAATTATAACAAGTAATTAACGTGTAAAAGATATCTAGGGAGTAGTGAAATCTAAGTAAACACATGTTCTCCAATTACTGCTCACAACTTTAGTATAATTAGTTTAATTTCATTTTTAGTATTTTATTTTGATTGCATCTTAGTTTTGGGTTAGTTGAATAGCAACTAATTCCGCCCACTCTTCCAAAACCCGAGATTTTTACTTGCTTTCTAAAAATATAAAAATACAAAAATAATCATCCCTCACCTTTAGAACTAGTATTTAGGCTTTCTAATCCTAGCGACACTATTCCTAAGCTGAACGATCAATCCCCCGGTACTTGTCACTATACTATACTACAACGATCAGGTACACTGCCTGGTGGGGGTTGTAAGCTTCTCGAGATCCCTCGAGAGGTAAAGCCTGTTGCGATTCCCACGCATCAAAAACATGTCAAAATTTTAAAAATGGCATAATTTTTCAAAATAAACTAGAAAAATGGGGCAAAATAAAGTTCAAGTTATAATTCTACTCCCGTCCCCCACTTGAAATGTACAAAGTCCCTTTTGTACATAAGTAAGCTAAGTATATAAAGGAGATAAGTAGAATTGGAAAGAGAACTTCCCTGAAATTCACTCTTGAAAATGATAAAAGGATCATGTTTGAGAAAAGGTGCCTTCACTTCACCTAATGAGAAAACTTCATATCCCTGAAATCACACAACTACCAAAAGCACAAAACCTAAAAAGAACAATAAACGAAAATAGAAATCCTAACTCACTTTCATAGGAATCACAATTGCATTTAGCATATGCAACAAGCCTTTTAAACCACTTGGTGTCCCAAGTAGACGAGTGAAGTCTCGTGAGGGTTTACAGTGACCATACCCACAAATTTCATGTAAAAACTAATACAAGGTTAAAGTATGTTTTGTTAAAAAGATTTAAAATTTATTTGGTACAGGAGAAAACTTCGGCGTAGTGAGAATTCAGAACTATGCCGTACGTGATGAAACCTGACAGACTGACACCTGGAGGATACTACGGCGTAGTCAGTGATTGAGCTACGCCATAGTTGTGTTCTGAGGGATGTTTTTGGAGTGAAACTTCCGAATTTAGCTCCTCCACCGTCTATCTTTCTCTTTTACCTGCAAAATAATTATAACAAGACATAAAAAACCCAACTATACTAAATAAAATGAAAAACAAAGGATAATTCGGTTTGTCTCTCGAAAGAGCACTTTTGTTTATTATCGAGTCTTTAAGCTAGACTCACTGCCATGGCTAGTCAGTAGGTCGCACACCAAGTTTGGTGTTCATTTCTTCCTTGATCAAACTTTTGAATTTTTCTCCATTTATTCGTTCCACTGGAAGTTGCTTGTCAATCGTCTTATCAACACTTATGAAACTTCTTACTCCATCCATAGTGTATTTACAAACTTTAAAGTTTTCAAGCTTGACTTCTGGTGGGTCGTATATGCTTCCTTCAATTTGACAACCATCTTCCATTTCCTCTAATTCCATCTCATGCTAGAATGTCCGTTCTTTCTTGGAGCTTCTTTCACATTTCTCCCAGATGTCCTGTAGCATGTATCATTTTATTTCATTTTTAAGTCCATATTCATCTAAAAGTTGTAATACTTCTCTTTCGAATTCAAGTTTGAATTTCTCAAAACTTCTATTAAAAGGATCAACATCCCCATCTGGTGCATTAGACTCCTCTGAATAGCTATCAATCATCCATTCTACAAATACTTTAAGTTTAGTTTTCTTATTAATATTTGTAGTACCAAACCTTGTTTTAAGCCATTCATCAAACGAATAGTCGCGCTCTTTAGGTTCCTCTTCTGGAACAATGCATTTTATTTTGAAATGTTGATCATCTTCATCAGGAGAAAAGCTTTTCGAACATTCCCCTGTTTCTGCTAAGTAAACTTTTTTCTTAAGAGCCCCTCCGGATAGACTACTTGGGCATTCCTCTGATGAACGGTTCAAGTGATAATAATCGAAACCCTGTTAGAAACATTTTATCACTTCTTCCTTTATTATGATGTTCCCGAACCGGACCTTGTACCATTCTTGGAAGGACAAATTCCTGAATTCAATGTCGCATTGTTCGATCCCATGAAAACACGTCCATTCCAAATGGACTCGTTGGTCTTTGTCTAGTTCCCTATTATCTCCCCCGTCACATTTATAGCGGAAAGGATTGTAGGATGGCCAAGCTTGTTCAAATCCTTTATTAACCATTATTATTGGGTTACAATAATGATTTTGCAAGACGGGACTTATTTCGTCTATGACTCTGTCCATTACCCGGTCATGTCTATCCTGTGCCTGCTTAGAATAACCAATATTCTTTATCTCCAATTTGGTTAAAGTTACAATCTTCACATGATAGTGAATCACACAAAATTGGGTTAGTGTAGATGCCCAAATTTCCAGAAGAACCACCTTCATTAGTAGCCTTAATCATGCAAACTTCTTCTAGAGGTTTATTGAGAAATTTTAAAGATCCATTATGATTAAAAGTAATCTTATCTTTACCATTTTCTAGAGTAATTTCTTTCTCAAAAACTTTAATGTTTGCATGTGACGTGGCTAAAAATGGTCTCCCCAAAATTATGTTATTATTTTGCCCCTGAATCATGTCAACAACTAAAAAGTCACCAGGGAATAAAAATTTGTTAATCCTAAGCAATACATTATCAACTAGTCCCTTAGGTGTTACCCTTGACATCTTTGCCATTTCAACCATAACCGTTGTTTCTTTAAGGTTAATAAGATTTAATTTTTTAAACAACAAAAAAGACATCATATTAACACTAGCCCCCAGATCAGCCAAAGTAAACATATTAAAATTACCAATCGTACATGGGAGCAAAAACTTTCCTAGGTTAGGCTCCTTTTCCGGCAGTTGGCAAGGTATCCATCCGTGAGCAGAATTTCCTTCGTTTTCCTGAAAATAACTAACTCCACAAAACTCGTTACTTATGTTAGAATTTTTGTCCTTTTCCTCTTGTGTAGAGAGGACCTTGCATTCTTCTAAAATTGCTTCGGATTTTCTGGCTTTGTACATTTTTAGCTAATTGCCTAATTTGAGTTTTTAGGTTCTTAATCGCGGCATTTTGATTCCTCAAATTTCTTTCTGTGTCCTCCTTCATTTTCTCCATCCATTCTTGGAATTTCTCATTCTTCATTGAAGATTCTACGATATGCTTATTCACCATTTCATTAAGGCTTGGTTTCTTATTTTCGTATGAGGGTCGGTTATCGATCCTAGTGTAATACCCTTGAGGTCCTACTCGGAATTTAGCTCCGTTTCTATCTGGTCTTTGAAATGGGTTTCTAGCTTCTCCATATTTGGTTTCTTCAACTCTTTTTACTTCTTCCTTAGATTTGCAACCTTTGGTGAAATGAGTGCCTTTGCCACCATCGTATCCAAATTGAATAGCATGCACATTTTCCTTGAGCTTCTTCATGTCTCGGCCCAAGCTTTCGAGTTTGTTGGTGATGAGGGTAATTCCATCCGAACTTCCAGCAATGCTCCTACCACTTCCCCCATCATGCCACTTCTGAGAGTGGTCCGCTATGTCTTCTATTGCCTTTAGGGCTTGAATAGGGTTCATTCCAGGGATCGGCCCCTGAGAATCCAACATTTACCTAGTGGAAATGTTGACCCCTTTATAGAAGATATTTACCACCTATTGTTTGTTGAGGTCGTGAGTAGGACATTTATATAGTAGATCATTGTACCATTCCCAAGCTTGATACAATGTCTCATCTCCATCCTGTTTGAAGTTATGAATGTCTTCAAGTTGTTTTGCCGTCCTTGAATGAGGGAAATACCTTTGGATGAACTGTTTCTTCAAGAGATTCCAAGTGTTGACAGTCCTCGCTGGTAACCTATCAATCCATCTCTTGGCTACTCTCGTGAGTGTCATAGGGAAAACTCGAAGCATGATTGCATCGTGAGACACTCCCAGAATGTTGAACAAACTAACAATGTATAAAACATTTTCAATGTGCTCATGAGCATCTTCCGTCTTGTTCCCAGAGAAGGGGTCTTTCCGCAACTCCCTTATGAACTGATTCTTAATCTCGAATTGCACATCCGCTCTAATAGTTGGCCTAAGCAAACCAGGCCCTTGTTCTTCTCTTGTTAGAGCAAGATATTCCTCGAGAGTGAGGGTATCGATATCAACTTCTACCATGGTACCTGAAACTTGAAAAGAAATCATGAAAAACTAAAAATAAAATAGAAAATAAAAATTGCAACGTTAAATAAAATCCTAATAGCTCCCCGGCAGCGTCGCCAAAAACTTGATGCAGGATTTATTGACCAGGTTTTATATTTATAAATTACTTGTCTACCTAAGGTCTACCTAATGCACTATCAGGCAGTGTTCCCGGTCGTGTATGGTATAGCTAAATGGTAAAGTCGAGGTCATCCCAAGAGCTATGCGTGCGGAAGTTATCTAAGTTTAGTGTCACTAGTTTAAAATGGGGTTTTATGATTAATTGATTAATTAAACTAATAAAATAAATAACAAAAACAATAAAATAAGCGAAGGAAATCAGATGGGAGAAATAGTGTTAACCTCATTACACCTCTTGTTATCATCATGACTAGTTTTCTAATAATGCATCCTATCGTTTCATCTGGGATTCAAGTCGATAGACTAAGATGGTCAAATCGCCTATCATATCTTACACCGTGCCCTATTCTTATAACATACATTATAAAAGTTCCTCGGTTGGTCGCTTTGCCTACGAGATGCAAGAGTCGTTATGCGCCTCTACTAACTTAGAATAGTCTAACGGGATTCGGCCGGTCAGAACTTACATCCCCTCTAACTCCTTAAGCAAATATGTTTGGTAGGTGGTCCTTCATTGAAATTTCCACATGAATGGTGATATTACTATCACCAAAACACACCCTTATCCGTTATGGGTCCTATGGTCAATTCTCCTAGCCTCAATGGAACTACCGAACATCATTACTATCAAAACTAGAGTGTCCTAAGACATGCTAAGAAAGTATTCAAATAAAATGATAATAAATGCGAGAAAACTAAATCATGGCAATAACAATTTCATAATTAGGCTAACACCAAAGGTGCTTAGCCACTCATATTAATAAATGTAGAAAAACATATGTTCAACATTGTTGATAAAAACATAGATTCGATACAAAAATTATGAATGAATAAACTTATGATTGAAGCGTGAATTCTCCCTTGGAAATGACTTATATGCTGGTGGAACTTCGTTCTCCTTGCTCCCTAACTTCCTCTGGACTTCTGTGTGGTGAAAAGTTATGAAAAGTGATGTTTAAAACTTGGAATTAGGGCTGGTGGTTATATTGCCCGACTAGCCGTAGCCCTTGTAACTTGTAACTATGTCGTAGCTTGATCATTGGCTATGGGCGTAGAACTCTTTCTGGCACTTCTACGGCGTAGTTATATTAGGAACTACGCTGTAACTTCATCAAGGATCACGAACATTCCTCACTATGTAATTTGAGGACCTACGGCGTAGCTTGAATGTTTGCTACGCCCGTAGAAGTCTTGTAGGATTAACTACACCGTAGTTGAGATGCCGACTATGCCGTAGGTCTTTGGTAATCTTTGACTGGTCTTTAGAGAGTGCTACGGCGTAGGTGGAGCACACCTCTACGCCGTAGTTCTTGCGGAATTTGCATACTTCAAATATTTTCATAAATAACCTTCCATTTCCGCGTCTTTTCGTTCCTATGCTCATCTTTGCCCTGAAAAAATAATATAAACAAATAAGAGTAAATATCCTAGTAAAATAATACAAAAGATGGGCATAATAGGGGAAATTAACACTAAAATATCGGTACTATTTGATGTTATCAAAAATCCACTCAGTTGCAAATCCCATCCATACAAGACTTGCAACCTGTGTGTTTACAACTCACTGCTAAAGTATAGCATGATTAAGACATATGTGTATATACGAGCACTTAAATAAGTCACACGGTTGAGCCTTATGCACAAATCGCACATACTGGGAGCCACTTCCCAAAGACAACTAGGAGCCACTTCCCAAATACAACTGTATATGCATCCTAACCACTAGCAATCATGCAATAACAGTTACGTAGCATTAGACACAAAATAGGGCACATATATTAAATTCAGAACGCGCATACGTACCAATTATGAAAACAATGCATCATAACATAAAGCATTTCGACAAATGACTCGGCACATAAGTTATTGAAAGTAGCTAAGCATGTATCTCCCCCAAAGAGTTTAAAATGAGTAAAAGAGTGGGGCTATGACTCACCTTAGGAATATGCTGTCAGAAACGATAAGTCGGGTAGCAATAGTGTGGCACCAGCACGCGACTTAAGTTATTATGACAATTCTTAGTTTATAGTTTTGTGTACTCACGACTCAAAATGTTTAAATGTTTTCAAGTGGTTGTGTTTAATGTTGCTTGTGTGGCAGAGTTTTACGTTTAAACCATTTCAAAGTGTTTTTATGTATTGGCTCTTGGATAAATGTAAAAATAATGTGTACGAATAATCGTATACGTGTTGGCTCGAATATTGGCTTAAATGTTGACAGAGAATAAATAGGTACTAGACGAGTAGTATTTATTAACTCGCTTGATTTCGAGGTGTGAAATATATATACAATATATATTTATCGAATTCGTTTGCAAATAATATATTCGGACAAATATATCATTTATGGTTTACGTTATTGTGGTTACCTAATATGTGTTAAACATGTTTATTAGACGGAAAGTCGTAAAAAATAATATAAGTTAATTAAGTCTTGTGGGAAAGTGTCAAGGTGTTAATCTTTGAGGGGCTGAAGTGTAAAAAAAACAATATAAGATTTCAAATTTATAAAGAGTTTTAAGAAAAGTGATAAGGGGTTCGAAGTTGAGGGGCAGAAGTTGTAAAAATCGCATTCTAGCAAAATTAATAAAAATCACCTAAACCTGCCAAATGCATGGTTCGAACCTGGGTTTCTTGTTTGATGTATAAGTGAAGCAACTAAAGGAGCCAAGGGCATTTTGATGTTATACTTTACAGTTAGATTTATTTAAATGATTACCTATCTGTTTCATTGTTTTGTAAAATTTCACGCTCAACACATACTGAGCTAGTGTTTGCATGCGTTTCGTGTTATAGGCATTTCCATTTAAACTGAGTTCTACCATCTCTTTTACAAATAAGCTATATCACTTGAAAGACAGGTTATACAAACCACATAATATAATGTAAGTCGAATAACTTCATGTTGCGAGATCCAAGACTTACCCTTTTACGTTTCTTTTATGTTTTCATTTCATCGTTTCGAAATCAAAGTTTCAATAACTCAACAAGAAAATGAGTGTGTCTATCGTGTAGAAAATGAGCACCAGTTTTAGTTCCTTTGGGTTTATTAGTGTCGAGCTAAAGCAAGGTTTTCCCACACAAGTTCTTTAAACACAACAAGATTACATAAGCATGCATAAGAGCTCGTTTTAGTTTTCTTAAAACTTAGTATGTGTTTATATTTGAATGTAGCAGTGATTCGTGTGAAAAAGAGATGAGTATCACGTTTTGTTTTCAAACTTTTAACATACATATAAGACATGAAGCTTTAAGGTTTAACAAAAGACATATAAGTTTGAGGAATGTGTTTAGTTGCTTACAGTGGGATCGAAGGAGGGTGCAAGAGCAAGATAAGGAGGAAAACAAGTGTCCAAAACACTTAACCCACTTCCAAGCTAGATCTCTGTTAGTTTTAACGGATATAATTAATGAATATGTCCGGACTCGAACACGAGACTTCGGGATTGCACACTTTACGTATGAGTTTCAATTAATTAATAATTATTGTTTTAGTGACGAATAATTATTAAATTCACGAAATGAGCACTTAACGGTACCTAACGACCGTTAGACGAAAGATGAAGCATTAGATTTGAAATTGAATTGAAGAATGCTATGGATTGGGCTTGTGTGACCCATAATCGGCTGATCCAAGCACCTAGGGCTTTTGATTGAGTCTTTTGCTCCAAGCTATTAGATTTGTATAAATACATGCCTCATGTATTCATTCAAATCATCCCTTGATTCATTTGCAATCTTATTCTTCATCTTCTCTCTTCTTGAGCCTAGAAATCGAACTACACCCTTATAGGGTTCCTACTAGATTTCCTAAGCTCAAACCATTCTAGTTAGTTGATCAACTACAACCTTTTAGGGTTCCTACGCGATCTTCTAAATATTGTGTTTGGATTGCTCATGAATTAAGAACCTAGCTTTTCTAATTGAAACGCTAATAGTACGTGTGTACAAGAACGAAGTGTTAGCATACTTTTGCTAACAAGGTGATTGCCCACTCGACTATCCTATTAGTCGATCCCCATTTAAACCCTAATTAGGGTTTATAGTTCTTGTTCATTGATTTCTTGTTCTTGCTAGAAATCAAAAAGATGTACGCATCCTTTTATATTCGGTTAATTTATTTACATGTATTTGATCTTTAACGCTGCGTACTCTATGATGTTTATGTGTTTATATCAGTATTATGATTCACATATTCCAACAGTGGCATCTAGAGCCGTTAATACATTGTAATGAATTACCGAAACACATAAATTGAATCGTTTGATTATTACATGCTTGGTGTTCTTATGCTTTTTAAATCTTTCTTAAACCCTAGAAATTTTTTTTTATTATGTCGACTTCTATTTATTTTTATATATAAATGACGAATTTTTTTAAATAAAATTAGGGTTTTGAATTTTGTTTTAAAACTTGTAGAAACCAATCTGTGCTATTTGGGCATCCATGACAAACCATGCATGTGTTGTCTTGGATTATGATTATTTGGTTTTATGATTTTCATGCTTATTATGCGATTTTATTATAATTGATAAATTGTTTAGTAAATATTATGAATAAAGATTACTAAAATTTGATTAATTATAAAATTAGGGAAGACCCTATATCAAATCGTGTATAATCAATTATGTGTGTTTTAAATTGATTTATTTGCATGTCCATTATTGTTGTTGTCACACCCTCGCCGAAGGCGGAAACACGAGGTGTAACGAAATCGATATACATCACCAAAGGGAAATAAGACAATACCATAATTTACATTAAGGAAAAATATAACATTACAACGTTGTTATTGCCGACTTTGGCAAATAAAAGACATAAGTTTGATTCCCAAAAGATGGTATTTTAGTACATAATGAAAAGAAGTGACATGTGAAAACTTCATTATGCAAGACCTTGATGACAAGCTTACTGACGATCACCTGAAATGCATGAGAGAAAACAGGTCAACTATGAAAATAGTTGGTGAGTACAAACGTTTTATATAATAAGAAAACCATTTGAAAAAGTTCACAAGCCAAAGGCGTTGTCAAGTATTATGTCTTGTAGTCAAGTACCCGCGGTCATAATAAGTCACAATATAAGCACCACATATATAATAATGTATGCCATGCAAAGCCCCTAATTAAATAATACCGTAACATGGTGGACGAGAGGTTGGCCGACCTCTAATAGCGCTATCCATACTACTAATAGGCGTCGAACAATGCGAATGTACGAACAGTACATCATACAACTATTATATACGATTAAGAACGCTCCAAACATGGGAGACTTAGCACGCTCCACCAATAAGGCGAGACTTTAGGGTTAAGAACGCTCCACCAATAAGGTGAGACTTTGCACGCTCCACCAAAAATGGCGAGACTTTAGGTCATAGCACATACGGTTCATTAAGTTCAAAAGTTCAAGTTGAGTTCAAGAGTTCTAAACAAGTTATAAGGTCAAGACAAGTCAAAAGAGTTCATAATAATCAAAGGGTTCAAAACAATGTTCAAAGTGTTCAAGTAATAATTCATGCATCCACCCCAAAGCGATTAAAATAGTTAGAAAAAGGGGTTCGTGAATACTCACCTGATATAAGCGATATGATAACAAAGGGTACGAACTGAAGTAAGACGCGCACTTTAACCGCAACCTAAATGAATGATATGATCTGCTTTAGATCATGAAATGATGAAAGGAATGTACATGCACATGTTTCCCTATACCACTCTTAACTTGGAAATACTAGTTAGTGTCAAAATAAAATATTTTCCATACTTAGGAAAAATAAGTCCAACTGGAATTATAAAAACTTGTCGTAATATATATCGTATAAAAAAAATGTTAGCGTTGTATTCCCCGTCTTGAAAACCTTAAAATAATGTCTAGTAGTCGCGTAATAAACTTTGAATCGTACGTATTTTGTTTATTAAAAATAACTCCTTGAATAAGAAATCTAGAAAATATATTATTTAGTACGTAGTTATATTATTTTCTAGTAGTGACTATATATATATATATATATATATATATATATATATATATATATATATATATATATATATATATATATATATATATATTGACGATGTTAAAACGGGTATAACTTGGTCGTTTTAAGTTCATTTTCCTCGTTCTTTATATTCACGGATTCGTTTTAGTATGTAGTAATATATTTTCGATAGCTCGGTTCCTCTAGGTTACATTTAACACCTCTTTTTACCCGTCGAAAACTGTCAAACAGCATGCAGTTTTTAGAAAAATAGTTATCGTCATTAAATTTACAAAAATCATATCTCCTTCGTTATAAGCTCGTTTTAATCCGTTCTTTCGCCAAAAGTTTCATTTTTGAAAGTATTTTCTAAATCTTTGGTCAAAAATTAACCATCATTCACTGATTTTCCCACGTTTCAAAAATAGGGACAGTAGGTCAATATGTAGTTTCAAAAACTATTTTCAAGTCTCTAAACTAGTTCTAACTTAAATCAAACCACTTTCAATCACCACAAAACTAGTCTAATCCTACCATACACCTTCTTAGGGTGTCATGGGTTCCTAAATATCATCAATCCACTAGGTCTAACAAGGGTTTCTATTTCTAGAGATTAAAAGATATATATGTATAAAAAGAGTGGTATAAACTAGTATATGCATGAAATCTTGTATAAAAATCATATGAACATGAAAATAACTTAAAGAAATGATGAAAATAAATTTGGTAAACTTACTTTGAAAGATTAGAGTGCTTGGATGAGTAAAACCTAAGAATCCTTGAGTTTTTATTTCAAAACTCTAACAAGGATTATCAAATGAGCTAGAACATGTCTTGATCTTGGAAAAATGATGGATTTTTGATGGTGTTCTTGGTCCTAGTGGTTTGGCCGTGGGTTTGGAAGGGAAAAGAGAGAAAAAAAAGTGATTTTTGCTAGTTGAAATGATAAGGTGTATGTGATAAGCTTTTAGTTATATATCATTTTAGTTAGACAAGAATTAGGTGTACATTAATGGGTGTTGGTGAAGTCTTGTCTAGGAAGCCTTGGAGGGGGGGGGGGGGGGCGGTTTTACAAAGGAGGAAAAGGGGGAGGATGTTGGGTAATTATTTAGAGAGTTAGTGGTAGTATAGTGTAGTATTTAGTTAGTTTTGGTTTAAGTCGGGTACCGGGTTTGCTAGAAATAAATTTTATCGAAGTTATTCGGGACATAATAAAGTCGTAAAAGTTGTAAAAATATGTTGGGTACAAGTATTGAATGTCTGGATAATTATTGTTTAGTTTCTACGAAAACCGTCGTAATTATATTAGACGTATGATATTAATTAATTAAATTTCCAAAATACTGGGTAAATGAATTTTTATAACTTTTAAGATGTTATAAGGGATATAAAAATATGTCGGGACCATGGTGGGAATATTTAGATATATTCGTTATATTTATTAATCGCGTGTTAACGTTTAATTATAAACACTTATACGTAAAACGTAAAATATACTAAATATATTAATTTGAAGATCCTAAGAGTGGTATAGCATGTAAATGACATTATGATGATAAGCAGACTATTTCTAGTCTATATGAGATGTCCTTACCGATAATGCACGTGAATAGTGGAATTTCTTCCAGGAATGAATATTGTTCTGTGAATAGTAGAATTTTTAAATGTTTCTCAGAATATCAAACAGACATCAAAAACAATGAATAGTAAAAATGATGAATAGTGTTTTGATGAATAGTAATCGATGAATAGTGAATTTCCAAAGTTTGGGAGTAAACGTAGACGTGGAAAATATCGGGTTGTTACAGTTGTTGTTTGTTTATTTTATTTAATTACTTTTGTTTTATATGTTATGTGACATGATAGTAACAAAAGAGTAATTTCACAAATAAAATATTAAACGGACTTAATAATGGTGAAATCTTGTTTTGAGCTTACAAATAAATCTTGAACTTTTGGTTGATTGATCGCGACTGTATTAAGTGGTTGGAAGGTGAGACTAATTTTGACAAACTATTAAAGTGGGTATAAGGTTGGCATCGCATTAAATTGTAGCCTTAGATAGCCTCCATTCTGGCTTAACGCTCGCCTGTGAGTCAAATTTAGTTTTACCTAACATCTATGATAACTACGAAGCACTTAAGGCAAAGTTGTAAGTTTCTCAACGCCTCAATCAAAACTTTGGAGATTTAAGCTCGTAAAGAAACTAATGAGTAAAAGTTTTTTACATAAAACATATGCTACAAGATGAATTCATGACATCTTTGTACATATATTTTGATTACACGCATCAAAATTTACTACCCTTAAATTTAAGTTATATGTCATCCAACGAAAAGGAAACACCTAAAATTGGATCTACGTTAGGGCGTAACCTGGCTAGATTGCAATGGAGGGCAAATTACAATGATTTCATCACTAGCAGATCAACTGGTGTGATGGAATTATGTAAGTTTGATGTTTCTTAAGTTGGTTAACTTAATTGAGTTGATAGCGGGACCTGATCACTCAAGGCATAAGATGGGGATAAAACATGTTTACATTGCAACTGCGGTTGGCAAATATGTAAATCCCATCTCTCTAGGAATTGCAATTGAAATTGGCAATTGGGACACGTCTCGTACCTTATTGAATACCGTTATCACTAGCAGATCAACTGATGTGATGAACCTATGTCAATTTGGATCCTAGTTTTCAATGTATAATTAAATGGTTATATGTTTATGAACCAAGGGTATTTAATTTTTCTTGAAATTTTATTATCGAAAGTACTAACTTTTGAATTTTTTTTCTGTAGAAATGGCTACACCTGAAAACACTAATATGAGCAATATGAGTTCTGCGTTCAAGCAAATGATTGATCGAGACAAGTTGACTGGTGAAAATTTTAATGATTGGTTTCGATCCTTAAGAATCACCTTAAGGATGGCCAAAAGATATGATTATCTTGGTGAACCTCTACCTCAAAAACCTGTTGATGATGCAACACAAGCACAGAAGGATGCATACAATGTTGCATATGAAAAGCACAATGATGTGGCTTGTCTCATATTGGCTGGGATGGATACTCAATTGCAGAAACTGTTTGAGCACTATGGACCCATGGACATGATAAATGAACTCAGAAGAATGTTTGAGAAACCACCTGCTGTAGAATTATATGACTTAATAGAATCTCTGCACAATTGTAAGCAGGAAGCAGTAAAATCCGTAAGTGCCCACGTATTGTCCATGAAACGTTATATGGACCAATTGGAGCGACTTGGCTGCGGATATCAGGTAAGCATATGTATTGGTCCCATCTTGCTATCTCTTAATCAGGATTTGTATAGTGAGTTTGTACGCAACTACAATATGCATTGCAAGGGGAAGACGGTTAGTGAAGTTCATGCAATGCTTATTGATTATGAGAAAGGCCTGAACAAGAAGGCACCTACACCTGCTGTAATGGCAATACAAGGTGGTAGGATCACCAAGAAGAAACCCAACAAACCGCAAAATGCGAACTTCAAGGGTAAAGGCAATGGTAATGGTAAAGGCAAACAAGTTGCAACTCACCAACAGAAGCCTAAGAAGCAAAATCCTCCTCCTAAGAAGAAGGAAACTCCTAACAAGGATATGGCTTCTTGTCACTATTGCAACACACCTGGTCATTGGAAGCGGAACTGTCCTTTGCTACTAGATGAGTTGCGCCTCAACAAAGGTAAAATGTCGGGTAACGTCGCAAGCACTTCAGGTATGTTTATGATTGAATTATATTCTCTTCCTCGTAAGAATAATTCCTGGATATATGATACAGGATGTGGTACTCACATTTGTAATACATCGCAGGGACTTAGAGGAGCAAGGAAGCTGGCCTATGGAGAAAGATACTTGTACGTAGGGAATGGCATACATGTAGCAGTTGAAGCCATAGGGACTTTCGATGTAGTTTTACCTTCGGGTTTGATACTAGTATTGAATAATTGTCATTACGCACTCTCTATTGTTAGGGGTGTTGTTTCAATTTCTTTGTTATTGGATAATGGTTTTGTTCACACATTTATGAATTACGGAATTTCTGTTTCTTTTAATAATGTTTTTTACTTTAATGCAATTCCAATAAATGGTGTGTTTGAAATTGATATGGAAAATCATGTGTCGAATAGAAATAATTCTATGTACAGCATTAGCAATAAGAGAATCAAGTCTAGCTTGGATTCGTCTTATCTTTGGCACTGTCGTCTTGCTCATATAGGCAAGGATCGCATGGAAAAGCTGCAACATGATGGGATTTTGCAAAAAATCAATGATGAATCATTTGATAAATGTGAATCCTGCATATCTGGGAAGATGACAAGGAAACCTTTTTCACATCAAGTGGAAAGGGCAACTAAACTACTTGGATTAATACACACTGATGTATGTGGTCCACTTAGACATGTGTCAAAATGCGGTGCTAGCTACTTCATAACCTTCACGGATGATTATAGTCGTTATGGTTATGTTTATTTACTTAAACATAAACATGAAGTCTTTAATACCTTCAAGGTTTTCAAATGTGGAGTAGAATTACAACTCGGTAAGAAGATTAAGGCACTTCGATCTGGTAGAGGCGGTGAATATTTAAGCCAAGAGTTTAAAGATTATTTAGGTGAGTGTGGCATAGTCCAGCATCTCATAGCTCCTTATACTCCACAGCAAAATGGTGTATCTGAAAGGAGAAATCGTACTTTGCTTGACATGGTACGATCAATGTTTAATATTACATCTCTACCCTTATCCTTTTGGGATTATGCCCTTGAAACTGCAATTCGCATATTGAATATGGTTCCAACTAAGAAGGTTGATAAAACTCCATATGAATTATGGACAGGAAAAGCTCCCAACTTTTCTTACTTAAAGGTCTGGGGTTGACGCGTTTGTTAAACGTGATTCACCAGATAAACTCCAACAGAGATTTGTTAAGTGTATCTTCGTAGGATACCCAAAGGAAACTGATGAGGCAAAAAATGATCTGTTTTTAGGGGGTCATTTAAGCCGGAATTTGAATTTATTTGATCAAATATTGCCCAAAATCGTTCCTTTTGTGATTTTAGGTACTTTTGGAGTGAATTCTGGAAAAGGAAGCATTTTGGACGTTTTTGGAGCATAAAAATGAAGAAAACGGCAAAGTCTTGATTTTTCTTGCTGGGAACAGTACCTGACGGCGTCAAGAGCAATTTGATGACGGCGTCAAATCAAGGCCGTCAAGAGTAAAAGTGGTGACGGCCCAGAACAGCAATACACATGACGGCGTCAGATCTGGATCTAGGCAATCCGATTATATTTTTGGCGGCGGGTTGACGGCGTCAGAAGTTTCTTCTTGACGCCGTCACCTTGGGAAATCTATATATAGTTTTTATAATTTTCATTCTAAAAGAGAGGAGAATTTTAGGGTCGACTTGAATAAACCCTAGCTCGTTTTTAACAGTATTTTCAAAGGTTTTCACCCCTTGAAACCCTTCATGTTCAATTGAGATAAGTCTCTTTTCAATTCATTCAATATGTCTATGTGTTGTTTGAATATATCTTACGCTTGTCTTGATTTTAACATGCTAGGCTAGATCTCTTGTGTGTTTGCTTAGATGTAATGAAACCTAGATGTTGATTATAGGTTGATTGCTTGTTTATAGTTGTAATGGATGAATGATTTCGATGTTAGGCTTAAGAAAACTGGCAGACTTCCATTGTGTAACATGCTTGAACGTCTTAAGAAACATGAACCAACGCGTACTAAGGTTTTTAAGGTTGTATTTAATGCATGAGCGAATTCTAGTGATCCCATGTTAGGAGCTTCTTGCAGGCTCGACATAGGAGTGAAGTAGGAGCTTATAGAGTTAGGGAAGTACGTACGCCACCCCACGATTGGTATTAAAAAATATAACCCGTCATCCACGTAACTGTAACAAACAATTAATCTGTAAAAGATATCTAGGGAGTAGTGAAATCTAAGTAAACACAATTCTCCCATTTATTGTTCACACCACTAGTTTTATTAGCTTTATTTTCATTTTTATCATTTTATTTTGATTGCATCTTAGTTATTGGGTTAGTTGACTAGCAACTAATTTCGCCCACTCTTCCAAAACCGAGATTTTTAATCGCTTTCCATAAAATATAAAATACAAAAAGAATCATCCCTCACCTCTAGACCTAGTTTTTAGGCTTTCTAATCCTAGCGACACTATTCCTAAGTTGAACGATCAATCCCCCGGTACTTGTCACTATACTATACTACAACGATCAGGTACACTGCCTGGTGGGGGTTGTAAGCTTCTCGAGATCCCTCGAGAGGTAAAGCCTGGTGCAATTCCCATGCATCAGAAACAATGGGTTACTAGTTTTACTTTCCACCAGAGAATAAAGTCATTGTGGCTAGGTATGGAGATTTCTTTGAAAAGAATCTCATATCTCAAGAATTCAGTGGGAGAGTTTATGATCTAGAAGAAGAAGATACATCACCTTCTGAAAACACTAGCTCACTTCCTGTGGAACCTGAAAGTTTAGGTCCTCCACATGAAGTGGAAGTGGTACCCATTCGCAGATCTTGAAGACCTGTGAAAGCACCCGAACGTCTATGTCTTAACGAAGAGTGTGAGGAAACTATACTAGGGGATCTTGATGAACCTACTAGTTATAAGGCTGCCATGAATGGTCCTGAAAAGGAGAAATGGCAGAGTGCTATGAATGGGGAAATGCAGTCCATGAAAGACAACGAAGTCTGGGAAGAAGTAGACCTACCTCCAAATGCTAAGGTAGTTGGAAGTAAATGGCTCTACAAGAAGAAAACAGACATGGATGGCATTGTACACACCTATAAGGCTCGTTTGGTAGCTAAAGGCTATACTCAAACATTTGGTGTTGACTACGAGGAGACCTTTTCTCTTGTAGCTAACATTAGGGCTATTAGGATTCTCTTAGCTATATCTGCCTACTATGACAATGAGATATGGCAAATGGATGTCAAAATCGCCTTCTTAAATGGTCGCCTAGATGAAGACATCTATATGGCGCAGCCTGAGGGGTTTGTGAATCCAGAATTTCCAAACCGTGTATGCAAACTTCAAAGATCCATTTATGGATTGAAGCAAGCATCACGTCAATGGAATAAAAGATTTGATGCTGAAATCAAAAGTTTTGGATTTACTCAAAATCTTGATGAGCCATGTGCATACCAGAAAGCTAGTGGGAGTAATGTTACTTTCCTTATCCTATATGTCGATGACATATTAATTTTAGGAAATCACATACCAAGTTTAAAGGAAGTTAAAGCCTATCTTGGTAAATGTTTTTCTATGAAGGATTCAGGAGAAGCAACGTTCATCCTTGGAGTCAAGATCTACAGGGATAGATCAAAGCGGTTGATTGGATTAAGTCAAAGTGCTTACATTGATAAAGTATTGAAGAGATTTAATATGCAAAATTCCAAGAAAGGATATTTGCCAATGCAAGTAGAACATGGCTTAAGTAGCAAACGGTGTGCTTCAACACCTGAAGAGGTTGCACACATGAAGAAAGTTCCATATGCTTCAGCAGTAGGATCTATCATGTATGCAGTTAGATGCACAAGACCTGATGTGGCGTTTGCACAAAATATGACCAGTCGTTATCAACAGAATCCAGGTGGAAAGCACTGGCACGCTGTTAAAAGCATTCTTAAGTATTTAAGGACTACTAAAGATATGTTTCTAGTGTATGGTGGAAATCCAGAAGCAGAACTTGAAGTTACAGGTTACTGTGATGCGTCCTTTGAAACTGATAAAGATGATACAAAGTCTCAGACGGGTTATGTCTTTGTTATTAATGGAGGAGCATTTGACTGGAAGAGCAAGTAGAAGACAACAATTGCGATGTCTGTTACAGAAGCTGAGTATATTGTTGCATCAGAAGCTGCGATAGAAGCTGTTTGGATTAGGAAATTCATTTCGGGGCTTGGTATTATGCCGTCAATTGAATTACCTATTAATATGTATTGCAACAACTCTGATGCAGTTACATTCGCCAACGAACCTGGAGTGATGAAGGGCGCCAGACATTTTCCTAGAAGATATCACTATGTTTGAGAACAAGTCGATATAGGTGAAATCAATTTACTCAAAATTCACACAGATAACAATTTAGTTGATCTGTTTACGAAGGCTTTATCTAAGGAAAAGCTTACTCAACATGCTAATGGCATTGGACTTCATCTAGCTAGTAGTTTCATGTAGATCTGTGGTTAGTATTTGGATAAAGGATATTGTAAACAATAATTATTCAAATGAAATGAAGTATTTTGTTATGTTTATTTCCATTTATAAATATTGTTTCCTATATTTGCATGTTTAATCCATGAATAACTTAAAGTTATTCTAAATAGTCCGTTGTCAATTAATGATATGGGAGTATCATTAAACTAAGACAAATCTGAGTTTTGGTATAATATATTTAAAATATATTGATGCGTGGACATGCCAAATTCACATGATATTCAATAAAGGAAAATTGGATATAGGACAAAATCCCAATTACATGATTATACTTATGGATGTTGTCATTATAGTAAATCATGAATATTTATCCTCAGACTTGAGATACCAGGTAACTACTGTGGATGTAGCTCATTTTCTGTGAGATAATCTAACGCTATCCGTAACTGGTAGTTATAAGGATTATTTTCAGAGGTGATGCGAAGTTCATAGGTTATGCTTGTAATCAAAACAGGATTTGGTTCCTTCAAATTTGTTTTGAAGTTTAATACTGTTTGGCCACTCATAGGATTAACAAGATGTTTGCATGGCCATGCCCAAGGTCTATCTGGAATGCGTTCAGATGAATTGGTAATCTTGCTTGATCATAAATAACGAGAAACACTAGTTAATTATGGAATGAATTCAATCCATGTCCATATTAACATAGTATTAGAATCAAAAGGATAAGTATGCTGATGAATCGTCAAATGTGGTTTTTTCCAGGAAACCATACTCGTGATCGTTCTGGGGACATTGGCGTGTTATGCTAGACTAACCATTGTCATTATTACATTAATGTATATCCGAGTGGAAGTGATGAGGCGAAAAATGATCCGTTTTTAGGGGGTCATTTAAGCCCGGAATTGAATTTATTTGATCAAATATTGCCCTAAATCGTTCCTTTTGTGATATTAGGTACTTTGGGAGTGAAATCTGGAAAAGGAAGCAATTCGGACGTTTTTGGAGCATAAAAGTGAAGAAAACGCCAAAGACTTAATTTTCCATGCTGGGAACAGTGTGTGACGGCGTCAAGAAGACTTTCCTGACGGCGTCAAGAGTAAAGATCATGACGACCTAGTACAGAAATGAAGGCGTCACAAAGTAGAGCGTCAAGTGTTAAAAGTGTGACGGCCTGCAAATATGGACTACATGACGGCGTCAGATGTAGATCAAGGCAGTCCGAGGATTATTTTGGCGGCGAGATGACGGCGTCACCCATTGGTTCTTGACGCCGTCAGCCTCTAATATCTATATATAGTTTTCTAATTTTCATTCATTAGAGAGGAACAAGTTTGGAGAAACCCTAAGGCCGAACCATATACGAATTTTACAGCTTTTCAAGGGTTTTCAACCCTTGAACCCTTACATGTGTTATTGAGATAAGTGTTCTTTTAATTCAATCAATATGTCTATGTGTTGGTTGTCTATATCTTGTGCTTGTCTTGATTCCACCATGCTAGGCTAGATTTATCTTGTGTTTGCTTAGATCTAATGAAACCTAGATGTTGATTATGTGTTGATTACTTGTTTATGGTTGTATTGGATGAATGATTTCAATGTTAGGCTTAAGAAAACTGGCAGATCTCCAAATGGTAACATGCTTGAACGTCTTAGGAAACATGAACCGATGTGTACTAGGTTTTATTGGTTGTATTTAATGCATGAGTAAATTCTAATGATCCCATGTTAGGAGCTTCTTGCAGGCTCGACATAGGAGTGAAGTAGGCACTCATAGGATTGGGGAAGTAAGTACGCCACCCCATGAATGGTATTAAGGAATACAATCCGTCATCCACGCAACTATAACAAGTAATTAACGTGTAAAAGATATCTAGGGAGTAGTGAAATCTAAGTAAACACATTTCTTCCACTTATTGCTCACAATCTTAGTTTAAATTAGTTTATTTTCATTTTTAGTATTTTATTTTGATTGCATCTTAGTATTGGGTTAGTTGACTAGCAACTAATTCCGCCCATATCCTTCAAACCCGAGATTTTAACTTGCTTTCTAAAAGATATAAAAATACAAAAAGAATCATCCCTCATCTCTAGAACTAGTATTTAGGTTTTCTAATCCTAGCGACACTATTCCTAGCTAAACGATCAATCCCCAGGTACTTGTCACTATACTATACTACAACGATCAGGTACACTGCCTAGTGGGGGTTGTAAGCTTCTCAAGATCCCTTGAGAGGTAAAGCCTGGTGCGATCCCCACGTATCAAGTTTTTGGCGCCGCAGCCCGGGGAATAGTTATTGTTTAGGTTAAATTTGATTTTTATTAGGTCTACTCATTAGATTCCTATCAAGTGAGATTTTTTCTTTTGTAGCTTTCTCGTAGTCTATCTTTTCTTTGTGATTTTGTTTGTAATTTGCTTCAAATGGACTTTACACTTAGACTTCTAAGATTGAAAGATAAGGTTGAGTGGCTAGAACACCAAAGATTTCAAAATACCTCATTTAGAGACACCTATGAATCATATGAGCCTTCACCTAGGATAGATTCTTATGAACAACCTCCATGTTTAAGATCTAGTTTTAGTGAGGCCAATAGGAAAAGTGATCTAGTTTGCCAAGGAATTGTGGATAGAGCTATAGCAATAAACCATAAGTTGGATGAAGCACTAGGTTTGCTATTATCACTACCTAAGAAAACAATTGAGGAGGATTTAGCCGAGCATGATCACATTGATCAAAAAGACCTAGGTTTTATGATCGATGATGATGAATCTCAAGAAACAGATGATGAATCTCTTGGGCAATTTGTATATAGCAGTCAGAATATTGAGGATGATCCTTATGATTCGGACATAGAAGTTGAGATGCCTAGAGAAGCACGTAAGATACTTAGGAGAATGCTTAGGATAGATTCTACCAAAACACATGATGAGGATATAGGTGATCTTGACACATGGAATGATGAGGTAAATAACATAAGCCCACAAAATACTCAACCATCATTTGAGGCACACACACCGCCCGTGACTTACCCGGAAGAAGTAGAAGAAACTTTAGGAATTCCGATGGAGGTAGAACCTTTGGACCAGGCACCACTTGAGGATATAGGTTTGAATACTTGTAGTGATAACCTTACTCCTAGTTCTAGGGAATTTCCTAGTGTTGATGAACCGGAATCTCAATCTTTACACACCTTTCCATCCTTAGACATATTTCTAGGAGACAAAAGAGGAACCGACCCACCCATCAACCAATATTATCCGGGTAGTTTTAGGATGAAGGAAGCCATTCACTCACTCCCTTCACCTCACGTGGCATATTTCCACCCTAAGGGTGTGTATCGCTACTTCCACCCGCACTTAATTCAAAGTGTAGGGAAAACCTCCCCTATTTCCGTTATATAAGGGTAGAGTCAGGCTCGTGACTCGAACAAAAATAAGCGCTTATTGGGAGGCAACCCAAGCTTTAATTATTTATTTGTTTGTTTGTTTGTTTATTTGATTTTATTTGTTTCCGTATGCATGTTTTATTTTTGTTGCTTGTGGCTCATGTTTCAAAATAAATTGTGAAAATGCTTTATTTTGTTTTTAACTTCGTCTTAATTGCATATAAAGGTATTTTGCAAAAGATAAGTGTAAGGGAGATCCAAATTTGTTTATAAGAACGAAATTGAGCATGAACCACAACAATATCAAATGGACATGTGTATTAGTACTTGTTAGAGTCAAATGCTTGTATCGAGTCATAATGATGTTTTGCAGGATTTTCCAGGAAGTAGGACTGATGAGTGTCTAAATACTCATCATTTTATACCAATCTGAACTGCCAAAACATCCAAAAACACTCAAATATGCATCAAAATACTGAAAATATCTTAGAAGTGTGTTTTATATGTTTCAAATGCAAAATAATCAAAAACAGATAAAAAAACGTACAAAGTTTGCAAAATTGGCAGTTTCAGTCCCTCAATTTTCAAAAGTTGTCAAAACTAGTCCCTGGTAAATCAAAACATGAAAAATATTATCAAAGGTCCTTAGGGATTCATAAGTTGTCAAGATTAGTCCTTTAAAGTTAAAAATTGCAAAATGACAACTTTAGTCCCTCAAGTTTCAAAAATGTCAAATATAATCCTTAAGGTTTTGAAAATGGAAAAATATGAAAAATAAACCTTGCACTATTCTTAAATAGCATAATTGGTCCTTATGATAACTTTTGGGAAATTACAACTTCAACCCTTCAATTTTCAGAAAATTACAGGTTTGGTCCCTGGAGTTTAAGGAATTGGCAAAAAAGGTCCCTAGGGTTTAAAAAATGAAAAATATGCATCTTTTGTCCTTGTGTTATAGTTTTATTGCAAGTTTAATCCTTGGAAGTAGTTTGGGAAAATTGCAAAATCAGTCCCTCAATTTTGTTTAAATTACAAAATTGGTCCTTGTTAAGTTATAATACAAACGGACCCTTTTTAATTATAAACCCAAAACTAAACCTAATCCAATCCAAACACAATACCAAAGCCCATTTTTTCCCCTAGGCCCAAAATAAGCTCAACCCACGCACCCTTTATTATTAAAACGGGCGTTGACCCGTTTGACCCTCACCAATACCGCCAAACCACCCCAACCACTGTTCATCTCCCTCTCCCAGCCTGAAACCAGCAAAACCATGGTGGGTTTCCATCACCTCACCATCTCTCCAGCTCACTACCTTTCCACCTCACCCTTGCCACCTCCACAAACACCAACAGTGATCAATTAATGCATTTCCCACCATATTTTTCTCAAATCCATCCCACTTTCCCTGTTTTTCTTCCAACTTGACCATAGCCCATTCCTACTATCTCTTTTGTCCCCTGACACCTCCACAAGCTCCCAAAACTTTTTAATTACAGAACTTTGGCCCCAAGTTAACGGGTAGACTTTTTGGCGCCAAAAGCAGTTTAAACGGTGCAGATCAATTGGACAAAATCAAAGGCTCAGATGAAGTGGGAAAAGTCTTTGAGGACAACTGGAAGCTCATTCTCATCTATAAAGATCAAGAGAAGCAATGTGGATTACTATCTAGTTTATTTTCAATAAAGTGTATGTCGAATTAATTATGTTTTAAATTCCAGTATAACTTAAGCTTTCAAGTGTAATTTCCAGTGTTCTAAAGTGTATTGTGAACTTCTTTTAGTAATAAATTTCAAAGTTTGTGTATGAATTCAATTTATGCAATTTCCAATTTCAAAAATCTCAAAATTACTCAATATTGTTCTTAGTTGATGTTACTGTGGACTCAATAAGCTCATATAAGCTCCTAATAAGCTAAATAAAGCTTTTAGTAACTTACAAATCAGTATAGCTAAAAAAAATCCACAAATATAAAATTGGTCAATGAAAGTCAACTGTGGGAATTGGATTTGATTTCTGGGATTCAGAGTTGATTTAGAAGCACAAGAAAGCTTTGGATTTGGGTTTAGATCCTCAGGGAGGAATTAGGGTTCTTGGTTCTTGGTCATTGATCCTCACAGTCTTTAGCTTGTAAGCAATTTATCCATTTTCAAGCTTATTTCCTATCTTCATTATTGTGTTTGTTGGATTCTGTTTTTCTGTGTTTATTTAAAGTAATTTAGTGATAATATAATCTTAAGTAGCATAGTTGTTTATTGAAATAAATAGTTGTTTAGTATTTCATATTTTAGTAATTTGTAGCTTGATTTTGATTTCTAAGTTGTAGTTGTTGTTGTTGGTATATTTGGACTTAAACATGTTTATATAAGCATAATAAAAAGATTTGTGTTAATTATATGGTTTAAATCAATTGTTTGCTTTGAAAAACCCCACATCAGACAGTTAAGGAAGTGTTTGGAACAAGCTAGTGAGCTAAGCTCTTGTTGTTGTTTGGTGTTTATTTGTGTTTCACTAGATTGCAGTAGTGAGGTTTAGGTCAATTAAGGCATAAAATTGTGATCTCATACACCCAAAGTCAAAATTATCATCTACACCTCTTAACAGTTAACTGTTATAGAAATTGAAGTCCAAATCTCACCATATCATCACATAAGTTAGTCACCTAGCTTAATTTAACTTAATCTTAGCTTATAACAACTTATTTAGTAAGTAGGATCAATCAGAAGTTCACATAAGTCAAAGTTAGTTCATAAATTAAAAAGTCAAAAAGTTGTATGATCAGAAATCCTCAAAATGGCATGATTTATCTAGAATTTTGTGTTTAATCTTAGGCTTTGAAACATGTTGGGAGTAATATTTATCAGTAGAACTTAAGATTTCCATGGTTGTTACATTTTTGTGGATTTTATTTGTGGACCATTTTACCCCTGGAACACACCTGCAGGGAAAGGGCTTTGCCCTGCTACACAGATACCATCTCACCACCACCACTTTGGTGGTTGTTTGTGGCTACCCCAGTGGGTCCCATACTTCCTAATTGGCTTCTTCCAACCCCCCTCCTACCAGGGTTCAAGAGTTGACCCTTTGTTTGACCTAGGGATCAGTAGACCCCACCTAAATCAACCTCAAAACTCTGTCCCATTTCTGTCTCAGAAACCAATTTTTGAATTGCTTATTGTGGACTTGTAGCTTATTCTTATTGCTTATTTGACTAAAACTTGCTAAAACATGTCCAAGTAACTTGCGTGTACCTGGTTTTACCCTTATGGACCCCACATAAGTCCTTTTGTGCTAAAATTCCTTCTTGGTCAAACTTGGTCAACTGTATAAGCTAATAAGCACTCACAGTGCTTATTCTTGGTTTCCAAATTAGTTGTCTTTGTAAAAGTTTCATAATTTAAGTATTTTAATAGTTCTATAAATGAAAAACCAGAAAAAGCCAAACTTAATTATAGTGATAGCTTCTATTTAATAGAAATTATCTATTTAATTTTCCTTTCAGCTTATTAATAAGCACTTTTCCATTTTTATAATTTTCTTAATTTCCTATTACCTTTAAGTATTTAAAATAATTTTCTTAGATTTTTCCTAAACAGTTTACTAATTATTAGAATTAAAAGTAGTTTAAATAATTAAATAGGTAATATTAGTAATTAATTTGTTTTCTTTAATTTTAATTAACAACAGTAGAATTTTATATTTTTCCTAGGTTTTATAAATTAGTTAAGACTTTTAGAAAATAGTTTCATAATTTCCACTGTTCATTTTCCAATTTTCTTATTTAATTTAATTAAATTAGATTTAAATTAATTAATAAGTAATTAATTAGTCAAATAACCTAAATATAATTTTTAGTAACTTTTTATAATTTTTTAGGATTCCTGTGATGGTTAATTAGTTTTATAAATTTTTCCATAATTTTATAAATAATTTTAGTAATATTAGTAATTTAAAATAGTTTAATTAAGATAAATAGTTTTTAATTAATATAAAACTCATAAAAAGACAAAAATATATATTTTTATTTTTTATACTTTCTTCAAGTTCATTTTAAGTTTTAGAATTTATTTTTGCAAGTTCTTAGTTTAATTTGTAGTATTTATCATTTTTAGTTTTATTAGGTTTAATTTACTTATTAAATAGTTTTAATTAATTAAATAGTAATTAAATATTAAAATAATCAATTTCATAATTTTATTTTCATTTTAAATTTTCTTTTAATTTTTAGTTTTAAAAAGTTTCAATTGTACCCCTTGTAGTTTGTAATTTGATAAAACCCACTTTTCTCTGTCTGTTATCTGATTTCATAATTTGTGCTTTTGTGATTATATCTGTATTTCTGTTATTGTTTTTATCATTTCATATTATCCAAGCAATCCGTAGTATAATCATTCCTCAATCATTTTAGTTACTGTTGTAACACCCCCAAATTTAAGTTTGTCGCAGCGGAAAAGTAATTTGGGTGTTACGGTGAGGATCGAAGTTTTAACCACATAAAACGGTTTAAAAGAAACGTTTTGAAAGTTATTTGTCATTCAAATAATAATTTTGATAAAAGATGAACCATTTGATTTAAAATCTTATGAAAAGATATAAAGGCTTGTAAAAATGACAAATTTGATTTTTACACCATTTTAATTTATCAGAGTAATGAATGTCCACTCCGTGTCTTGTCCTGCTCCGTTAAATTACTTGAGATACACATGCTTAAAAGTGTCAACACAAAGGTTGGTGAGTTCATAAAGTTTTAGGAAAAATCCTTTATTTTGTTAGATTTCGGGAATATTTGGTATTGATAAAATACAAACAGTAATGAAACAAGTATCGAGTATATTCACAAATAAATCATATAAGTATTCAATCACATTCAAATAAAGATTCAATAACCCTAACATGAGCTGGAAACTCATGATACTAAATAAATCAGATATACAATTCACGTATGGTCAAACCTATACTGCTGTATCTAAATATATGTTGAAAACATACATTTTTCCTTTATAGATATTGCACCAAGCCTCATGACACCAAAGCTTAACCAGAAGGGGGTGTTCTATCAAATCAATGACAGATTTTGCCCTCTAATAATAGGTGATTTGCCAATTCCTATTTATCTACGAATATAGTGTATCACGACTAATACGACTAACCAATTGCAATTGGTATTCCGTCAATTATTAGTGGGACAGGGGGTCAATCCTTAACAGGTTTCGAAGCTGTTCACTATATTCGCACTCACTTTACATGTGGTTAATGGCTCATGATTGAGGGGCTTCATGGCGATAGCTAACTTAGGAAATATCAAGGACTAATGGGCTCATTTAGCATAACATCATGAAATCAAGTATCGTATCACAGTAATCAATTTGAAAACAGTATCGTTTGAGTATCAGAAATTCAGTTTGAAAATATCATCGTTTGAGTATCAGAAATTCAGTTTGAAAATATTATCGTTTGAGTATCAGAAATTTAGTTTGAAAATATTATCGTTTGAGTATCAGAAATTCAGTTTAAGTATTTCGCCAGTAACACATGTATATCACATACCACAATAATCGAATTGAAAACATTTTCATATGAGTATCAGTATTTCAGTCAAGTAATTCATCAGTAAAATATATATATCACATACCACAATATTTGAATGGAAAACATTATCATCAAAGTATCAATATTTCAATTAAGTATTTTGTCATGTATTGTATATATCACATTTTAAATCACAAATCATATTATTTTAATATCAATTAGGAAATTGATTTGAATTATATATTTTATTCATATACTTATCAAGTTATCAAAGTATATGTAAGCATGTATCTCCCCCAATGAGTTTAAAGCAATTATTGAAAATGGGGCTATGACTCACCTGGATTGATTTGGAAATGATGAAAGTAAAGTAGGATGAGATTTATGGGAACGATTATGGAAACGTCTTTGATACGGAACCTGATAAATAAATTTATCAGAGAATATAACCAAATACTATTTGATAAATACGAACGAATAATGAATAATTATTATTCGTTATGACGAATAGATGATGTGCAGTGAAATTATTATGCCATGCATGATATGATAAAATACTTTATTTAAAATATCCATCGTAGTTTTACATTTTTAATCGTAAGTAATAATATTAACTTTTTAGATATCGTTATATATATTATTAACGTAAAAATAAATAAATAATATATATATATATATATATATATATATATATATATATATATATATATATATATATATATATATATATATATATATATATAACGTAACAAAATGCATATGACGTGATGGTTGCCGTAAGATAGAAAATAAAATAAGAATGTCAAATAGATTATGTGTAGTCCTTGTCCTTTTCCAATTTTTACACTTTTTATACTAACGGCGTTAGCGTCACACCGTTAGTCCTTTTCGTATATAATTTACATTTATTGTCCACTACTTGTCCAAAATTACAATCTAAGCTTGTAACATCATATATTATCAATTTTTATCCTATCTTTCTATTTCTACAGTTTTAGTCCTTTCTTTCCAATATTTTCACTTTTAGTCCCTATAGGTGTCGTCGCGTTACATTTTTAGTCTAAATTTGCAAAAATGATTATAAAAATTTTATAAAAATTTCCGTAGCTTAGTTTATTTATTCCAAGCTTATTTCAACAGCTTATTTTGTTAAAAGCTTAATTTTTATAGCTTATGGGCCTTAACGAAATAGAACAAGAGCCCATTTAAAATTTTAGAGGCGAGGGCATGAAAATTATTTTGGGCTTGAACTTGGGCTTTTTTGTGATTTCAAAAATATATTTTATGGGCCCAGTGGGCTATTAAATCGTTAAGTCTTATTGGGCTTTGGTTGAGCCCAATCGACAAATATTAGTTTTTAGAAAGTTTTGATCTGAAAAATCCGGTTTGTGTCGATTCACTTTGGCTCGATTGGCATGTCAAAACGTGATTATTTTTATAAGTCGTGTATATGAAACTAATAGTTTTCTAGGTGGTCTATGGAGTCGTGAAATAATATTGTACGCTTGTTAAATAAAATTTTGAGTTATACGTAGGTTTTGTGGCATGTTTGAAACCGGTATATATTTTGAAAAACTTGAATTATTTTCTAAGTGTTTTGACAAGTTTTCATACGATGGAGTATGGTTTAAAATGAGTGCATGAAATGCTCGTAACGTGAGAATAAACGTGAAGTGTGTGTGCTACGTGACTCCTAGGCCTTCCAAGATAGAGGCTAGTCACGTTTTGTGTACTACGTAATAATATGTACGTGTAATATATATATGAAATGATATACGTTCGAAACTAAATAAATATAGTGCATGACATAAATTTAACGTGTAACATGAATTGAGAAAGGATGTAAACAACTTACAAACACCGTAAAGGTGATAAAGAGGTCGAGTGTGGTAGAATGGAACACAAGAAAATCACGTTTCACTATATAACCCAAATGTTATATATTAATATCAAACCCGATTTCCTTTCCTTGCTTCCAAATAATTACCAATCGACTTGTAGGTCTTGTGAGGATAGTTTGAAGGACGAAATAATGCAGTGAAAGAGTATGGAAATGAATAAGAGCAAGTGCATGCAAGTACATTTATATATTACTTGAATATATACACGTAAGTAGAAAATTTCAATATGAACTCTTCGTACTATTTGCATGTCAGGATGATAGACTCATAGATGAATAATATATTGGTTTCAAAGTGAATGAGAGAGCACAAAATGAGGAACATGTTGTGGTGATTCATATGGATGTCGACCATGTATATTTCCATATATACGATTTACAAAATCGTACACTACTTGTAAATACATGATCATTTTTAACATTTGAGCATATAATCATCTTAGAAACATTATTAGGAATCATTAGAAACAAACGGGGATTAAAACGGTTAAGAATTTGATTAAGTACAAGTCGTTTGGATTAATTTATGGCTAAACACTTTGCCTCGTAAAAACGTATCAAAACTCAACGTAGGAACGTGAGATTTGACACACTAATAGTTGGCTAGGAGGTTAATGAGGATGTGCAAAAATATACGTAGGTCGTGTGTAGAAATTAGAAATGAACGAGATGTTTTGGAGCATGCTTAGTCGATCTAATATGTATTATTATTATGGAAAATGGGTTTGGTAAATTTTGGGCCGGTTGGGCTAATTAAAACAAAGGCCCGTTTGGTTTTAATTAGTTTTATTAATTAAGTTTAGTGAAATTAATATTTTGTTAATTGTGTCGAGAACTTGTTTTGTCGTTTGACGAATTTTGCAATATCGTAATCGTGACCATTTTAATATACAAAGAAAATTTTAAATTTCCCCGTAAAAATGGTGATTACAATAATGACAGAGATTATTTATTTAATTAACCGAAGTTAATTATACGAATTTTTGCGAGGTTTTACAACTGTCCTCAGTACCACTCATTCCCCTAATCGTTCAAAATACAATTTCAATCTCGTTGGGACTTAACGACCCGGGGATTTCCCTATATTTCCACGGTTAATATACCTTGCACTTTCTCCTAGGTGGGCCTATCAACTGCACCCGGTTGACTGGTTGGTTTAGGAGGAGTCAAAATTTGGCGCCGCTGCCGGGGAGGTTGTTGCGTATTTTAAAATGGTTTAGGTTTAGTGGTTTTCAAAAACCCTCCTGTACAAATAACACCACTTTGTAAATTTTTGTGAAAATAAAAAATCAAAACTGAAAAAGTTCATTAACACTTTTTCTGAAGTGTTAAAAACACCAAACAAATCAAAAACAACAAAACAAACTGTCAAGTTAAATTACTTCGTTATCTTTAAGATTACAACCTATACAGTTGGTTTAAGGTAAGTTCTGACATTAAATTGCGAACTGAAGAGGAATCCATTTATTTCCTCCCGCCAATCTGCGAGTAATCTTAAAAGAACGATTTCGGTTAACGAATCAGTTCCAAAAATATTGTCCAAGTTTTTTTACCCATACACGAAAAGCCAAAAACATTTTACTATGAATATAATTACATAAAAGTTTACCACCGAAAACCAAGGCAGAACACCTACCAACTGGGGGTGTGAACATAATAAGTTCCCAAACTTAAGATTTAAAACTTACCATTGTATCCTTGTGAATACTGTACCTTTTTTAAAGGAGCTGTTCATTTGTGATTATTGGATTCAAGTTCACTGTCGTTTTGCCTCTGTCTTGTTTTGATTGATACCGTTTTTAGTGCATGCGCACTCGTTCGCAAACAAAGCGTAATAAAGGAAAAAATGTAACTAAGTTACGTACTGTTGAAGAAAAGCAACCATCAAAAATGAATGACGAGCCCCCATTCCCTCCCAAGGAGGAACCAGTTCCTGACACCCGAACAATGGAGGAACTGTGTCAACCTACCATGCAAGGGAGGGGTGGACCCATTGCACCACTCACTATTGGAGCCACGGACTTTGGATTAAAACACCACATGATACAACAGATCCAGAATACGTGCCAATTCCATGGATTGCCGGGTGATGATGCTAACAAACATCTCGACAAATTTTTAACTGTCACCCAGACCATGAAACAAAATGGCGTCACCGACGACGGCCTACGTTTATACCTTATTCCCTATTCACTCACTCATCATGCGACTTCCTGGTTCGATCGACTTCTAAAGAATTCGATCCACACTTTTGATGAGATGATCACTAAATTTCTGTCCAAATACTTTCCGCCATCTATGGTCACAAAGCTGAGGAATGATATCAGCAACTTCAGACAGCTTCCCGAAGAGTCCTTATTTGAGGCATGGGAACGTTACAAACTTGCTATTGATCGGTGTCCCAATCATAACATGCTTCTTGTCACCATTATTGATACCTTTTATAATGGATTGACACTTCGTCATCGTGACACCATCAATGCTGCTGCTGGGGGCACCTTTATGAAAAGAACCCCTGAAGAGCGCTATGACTTAATCGAAAACATGACTGCCCATCATAATTTTTGGGACTCCTCTGCTGAGAGGAATGACTCATTTAAGTCAGTCACTCCGGCAAGCAATGAAATATCCACCCTAGCTAAAAAGCTTGATGATTTGTCTACAGCAGTTTTGGGTATCCATCAGACAAATCATAATCAGGTCAAAGCTGTTAACCCAAGTTGTGAAACTTGCGGTGGTCCACATCCTTACACAGAATGCCCAGGCTACGGCGCCAAAAACTTGATGCGTGGGAATCGCACCTTGCTTTACCTCTCGAGGGATCTCGCGAGGCTTACAACCCCCACCAGGCAGTGTACCTGATCGTTGTAGTATAGTATAGTGACAAGTACCGGGGGATTGATCGTTCAGCTTAGGAATAGTGTCGCTAGGATTAGAAAACCTAATTAATAGTTCTAGAGATGAAAGATGATTATTTTTGTGTTTTTATATTTTATGAAAGCAAGTAAAATCTCGGTTTTTAGAAGAGTGGGCGGAATTAGTTGTTATTCAACTAACCCAAAAACTACTTTGTAACTAATTAAACTAATGAAAATAAAATTAAACTAATATTAAACTAAGGTTGTGAGCAGTATTTGGAGAAATTGTGTTTACTTAGACTTCATTACTCCCTAGATATCTTTTACATGTCAATTACTTGTTACACTTGTATGAATGACGGGTTGTATTCCTTAATACCATTCGTGGAGTGGCATACATAACTCCCCAACTCTATGAGCTCTTATCTCCTCCTACACCATGACCCAGCACAACTATAGGGATTGTAAACAGTGGCTCATGCATTAAATACAACCAATAAAGACCTAGTACGCCTCGGTTCATGTTTCTTAAGACGTTCAAGCATGTTACCATTTGGAGATCTGCTAGTTTTCTTAAGCCTAACATATAAAATCATTCATTCAAAACAAGAATAGACAAGTAATCAACACATAATCAACATCTAGGTTTCATTAGATCTAAGCAAACACAAGAGAGATCTAGCCTAGCATAGTAGAATTAAGATAAGAACAAAAGATAAACAACCAACACATAGACATATTGATTGAATTAAGAGTATACTTATCTCAATTACAATGCAAGGTCTCAAGGGTTTGGAACCCTTGAAAAACCTGTAAAAGAGGCACCAAAATCGTCTTTAGGGTTTCACCAAAACTTCTCTCCTTTTAATGAAAAAACTAGAAAACTATATATAGGAAAATCGTCCTGACGGCGTCAAGAGTTAAATCTGACGCCGTCAACTCGCCGCCATACACTTCCTCGGACGCCCTAGATCCAATCGTGACGGCCTATGTGACGCCGTCACCACCCACGGTAAATTAATCTTGGTCACTTTGACGCCGTCACCTCTCCATCTGACGCCGTCACCAGCTACGGTAAATTATTCTTCATGTCTGACGCCGTCAAGAGCAAACCCTTGACGCCGTCACCTTGTATTTCCAGCTTGGATTTTTGGTACTTTGTCGTTTTCTTCACTTTATGCTCCAAAAACGTCCAAAATAGCCTCTTTTCCAGAATTCACTCTCCAAACACCTAAAATCACAAAAGGAACGATTTAGGGCAATATTTGATCAAATAAATTCGGATTCGGGCTTAAATGACCCCCTAAAAACGGATCATTTTTCGCCTCATCATATACCCTTACACTTGAGATTTGCTTGTCCTCAAGCAAATGAGCTTTTATTCTACTCAAAAGACAAGTTAGGGGTCATTTAACACTAATATAAAAGTAATTACAACAAATAATCGTTCCACTAAAGACCAATAGACAAGCACGGAGGTCATACACAAGCACCTCACAAATAGTGTTTAGATACTCACATCTCTCGGGTGTAATAAAGTAATATAACATTATGGAAATGGAAGATATCTCTCACTACCTGTCATAGCAAAATAGATTACCATAGGCTTGGGAAAGGATCAAACCTCCACCACATGGCGTAAGCACCTAGGATAAACTATCAAAGAGGTCTTTTAAAGGGTTATAACGTTAGGTGTAGGGATATGAATTACACGGTTTTGTTGGATAAAGGAAATTTTACTGGTGGCGAGTTAACAATCTTAGTAAATTACATGTACAAGATGGCGTTGCTAAGCCAAGACTAGACTCGACTTAAGCTAATAAATGAAAAATAACAAAAACATAAAATGAACATAGAATAAAAACGGGATGGTAGTCCGTATGTTTTTCTTTTTTTTTTCTTTTCTATTTTTTTTTTTCTTTTTCTTGTTTTTTCTATTTTTTTTTTTTTCGATTTTTTTTTTTTTTTTTTTTTTTTTTTTTTTTTTTTGCATACACTCTTACCCTACCATCCAAAATAATACATCATAGGGGATGAGAATTCCCCTTACACTTGAATCTTTACATACTTTACATTTAACTATTCTAATGACTCGAATTAAGAAAATCAAAACACTTGGAGCACTTTTAAGATTAACGCACGTATGGGGGTAATAAGTGATGTTCTTCCCCATTACTCCATAAAATAAGTACTTACCCATGAGTCCCAATCGTCCCAAAACAATATGTACAAGGATATGACTCGACTTAGCAACCATGTAATCAATTAGAAAGTTAACTTAGGGTTTAACAAATAACAATAATGCACTAAAAATGAGCGCATACACGGAAGGCTAAGGCGATTTGGTTGTACATTTAAGTGGGGTGTAACAAATTCTTCCTTTAAGTAAAATGCTTAAAGTTAGAAACGAAAAGATAGGCTCGGAGGGGTGTACTAGGGGTATCGTGTACTAAAAATGAGTACAACGCAAAGGGTGTGGGAAAAATTAGTTGACTTAACTAGCCAAGTAATATGACTTAAATGGTCAAGTAATTATAATACGGGTTTAACACAAGGGTGATCCTAATGCCTCTTATCAAGTAGTAAATCCTACCACACGAATGTAGTCTCACTAGCGGTCTCGGGATGCATCACTAACGCAAGTTCTAGAATCTAAATGCTACCGGTACACCCATGAGCACTAATAATGAATGCTTTTCCTATCAAATCTAAAGGCGAACCTCACATTTTTGGGTGGAAAATTTTTCTGAATATACGGTTATGTGCTAGTCATACAATCTCCTATCCATGAGACGCTTGCTATGGCTAAAGTTTCACTCCTAAATGTTGTAAAAAATTTTAAATTTGGCGCTAAAATTACACTAACAAGTATTTCTCATAGTTTTATTACTCATCTACTATCAAACAAAACAAACTCAAGCGAAAGTGCATATGTAAGGTATCATCTTTTTACCCTCCCCTTACACTTAAGATGAACATTGTCCCCAATGTTCAAGTAAAGAATGTAAAAGTAAAAAGTAAAGAGAATGAAATCAAATACTCCCCTGATTCGATCGGTATGGATTTTAGTTGGCCAGGTTAAATCTTCTTCCAAGAAAATGAACAATCAAAGCTTCCCTTCCAGAATATAAATCATCTTCTTATCACAAATAACCTGTAAATCCTGACAAAAGTAGACTAGGCAACCTCGCGTAAAATCGGCGGCATCCTATATAAGTTACTAAATCCTAGAAAACAAAATAAGATATAATGCTTGTGGAATGAAGTTTGCAGATTTCCTGGAGATTATAAAACTTAATAATTCACAAAAACCATAAGACTCCGTTAGAAAAACAAAACCGGTAAAATTTCCAGATTTTTGACTCCTGACGCCGTCAAGAGCAATTGCCTGACGCCGTCAGAATGAACCTGCAGAAATCCTTATGTTAAGTTTCCGGAAAATTTCTGGAAAAACTTTGTCCTACTTCCTGGAAAATCCTGCAAAACTTCATTATGACTCAATACAAGCATTTGACTCTAACAAATACGAATATACATGTTCATTAAATATTGTGGAGAATCATGATCGGTTTGTTTCTTAAAAACATATTTGGGGTTTCCCCTTACACTTATCTTTTGCAAAAATACCTTGAGGTTGGAGTTAAGACTAGGCTAAACAACATAATAAAGTATTTCACATTTTAATTGAGAAACATGATCAACCAACAATAAAAACAAAACATGCATACGGAAGCAAATAACAATCAAACAATTAAAATCACACAAAACATGGGTTGCCTCCCAAGAAGCGCTTTTCTTTATTTACGAGTCTTGTAGCTAGACTCAAAGTCGTGGGTTACTACGTGATTTCATCATTGGTTCCACTCTCTAGGTCGTCTTCTAAACCAGTTTTGTATTCCGGACCTAGTTGCAAGCATTCTTTGTAGAAACCAAGCATCCTATTTCTAACATACTCTACTCCTCTACGTCTATCTTCATCATTCCTATAATAAGCCGCTTGCTTACGTTCCTTTTCGAAATTAGAGAGAAGGCGGTATTGCTCAATCTTGTAGGGCATTTGATAAGCAACCTCATCATTCTCTTCCTTGAATCTAACTATCCCTAACATCGGATCATAACTCATCCTAGTGGCCTCAACAAATGGTTTCCCAAATATTATTTGACTTAGGCAAGAATCTATCACCGGACGCGTGTCTTCCACTATCATGAAATCAATCTCATAGGTGAGATTCCCTATAATCACATGTACTCCCTTAACTCTTCCTGCAAAATTACTTATCCAACTTTTACCGGGCATTATCCTAAAATTAAGTTGCTTCTTCATCACCCAATTGTAATAAGTCCTAGACATGATGTTCACGGGGGATCTAGGGTCTATGTAAGCTTTCCATACATGCATGTGCCCGATATTGCATGGGATGTTAATGTTAGAGGGGTCTCCCATTTTGATCAGGGGATCGCCAAAGATATATGTTGTCTCGGGACTATCGAATAAATACTTATGGTATTCCCGTTCTTCCTTGGTTGGCAACTTATCAAAATATTCCTCTATAGGTTCTACCTCCTCTAATTCCTCATCCTTATTAACCTCAACTTCCCTACTCTCATCCTCACTATTGGCTTCTACTCTAACTTCATCTTTGTCACTCTCCTCTATCTCCCTATCTATCGGCTTAATGGTGACAACATTGACAAAGTGGACATGTTTGGATGATGAGGGGTCCTTAGCTTGGATTTCACTATTGGTGTCCCTAGTGTCCTTCCTAGGTGTGGCTAATGTTTGGTTGTTGAGGGCTTTCAACAAGTTGTCGATCTTGTTGGTCATCTCCGTTTGTTGTTGGTTGAATTCGGTTTCAAACCTAGCTATGCGAGCTTCTTGAGATGCCATAAATTTCGACATCAATCCTTCAAGATTGTTGGTACTACCATAGTTGTTAGAAAGATTGTTGTTGAAGGTACGGTTGGATGGTGGACCGTTTGATTGGTAACGATTAGGTGGGTTGGATGAATTGGGTTGATTTTGTTTCCACCTAAGGTTTGGGTGATTTTTCCATGAGGGGTTATATGAATCACCGTATGTGTTTGGCTCGGGCTTGAAAGTGTACCACTTATCTCCCGCTTCGTCGGTACGCGTGGATGCGTAGTCCGCAAAAGCTGTTCCGGGGAGTTCCACACAATCACGAGTGTCATGGGGACCACTACATAATTCGCATGAAGAAGTGATTTTGTTCACTTGGCTTGAATGCTTCGGAGCTTCGTAAGATTTCATGAGAAACTTGACTTGGTCCTCAAGTTCCATGATCCTATGGTCGGGAGTGCTTGAATTATTCGAAGGCAAAGATATTGCCTTGACCGTTTTGTTCAAATCACGGGGATCATTCCAACTTTCGTTGTCATAGAGAGCAAGATCTTCTATGAGTTCCCATGATTGTTCCGCACTAAGATCACGTAGCTTACCATCGGCCGATTGGTCAATGGTTCGCCTCGTGGGGATATCGATATGGTCATAGAAGATTTGGACTTGGAGCCACAGATCTATGCCATGATGAGGGACTTTTTGGAGTAAGTCCTTGAAACGAGTCCATGCTTCATAAAGAGATTCATTTTGACGTTGTTGGAACATCAAGATGTCATTCCTAAGCTTAGTAGTTCTCCCCGGTGGGAAAAATTGAGCAAGGAAACGAGTGGTGAGATCATCCCATGTGGTGATGGATCCCGCGGGTAAACGCTCAAGCCATTGACTAGCTTGATCCCGTAGAGAGAATTGGAATAGGCGTAAACGGGTAATCTCTCTAGTTTCAACACCTAGGTCTATGGAATCTACGATTTTGAGGAAGTCCTTAAGGTGTTGGTTTGGATCTTCGGAACGAAGTCCATGGAATGCACATCCGCTTTGCACCAACCGGATGGTGTCGGATCGCAAGGGGGTCACATTAGCTCCGGTGAGCTCAATGGTGTTTCGGTAGCCTTGGTGGCTAGGTCGGGAATACTCTCCTAAGGTTCGGGGCCTAAGGGGTTCTAATGGTGGGTTTTGTTGTGGTGGGATGATGGGTTCAAAGATGTTACCACCTTCCATGATGTCGGATGGTAAAGAGTTACGAACAAAAGCACGAAGAAATAAGATAGACTAAAGAAGACCTAAAAATAAAAATAAAAAATCTTACTAGAAAGGAATCTAGCAAGTAGACCTAATAAAAAGAAATCCTAACCTAGACAATAACTATTCCCCAGGCTGCGGTGCCAAAAACTTGATGTGTGGGAATCGCACCTTGCTTTACCTCTCGAGGGATCTCGCGAGGCTTACAACCCCCACCAGGCAGTGTACCTGATCGTTGTAGTATAGTATAGTGACAAGTACCGGGGGATTGATCGTTCAGCTTAGGAATAGTGTCGCTAGGATTAGAAAACCTAATTAATAGTTCTAGAGATGAAAGATGATTATTTTTGTGTTTTTATATTTTATGAAAGCAAGTAAAATCTCGGTTTTTAGAAGAGTGGGCGGAATTAGTTGTTATTCAACTAACCCAAAAACTACTTTGTAACTAATTAAACTAATGAAAATAAAATTAAACTAATATTAAACTAAGGTTGTGAGCAGTATTTGGAGAAATTGTGTTTACTTAGACTTCATTACTCCCTAGATATCTTTTACATGTCAATTACTTGTTACACTTGTATGAATGACGGGTTGTATTCCTTAATACCATTCGTGGAGTGGCATACATAACTCCCCAACTCTATGAGCTCTTATCTCCTCCTACACCATGACCCAGCACAACTATAGGGATTGTAAACAGTGGCTCATGCATTAAATACAACCAATAAAGACCTAGTACGCCTCGGTTCATGTTTCTTAAGACGTTCAAGCATGTTACCATTTGGAGATCTGCCAGTTTTCTTAAGCCTAACGTATAAAATCATTCATTCAAAACAAGAATAGACAAGTAATCAACACATAATCAACATCTAGGTTTCATTAGATCTAAGCAAACACAAGAGAGATCTAGCCTAGCATAGTAGAATTAAGATAAGAACAAAAGATAAACAACCAACACATAGACATATTGATTGAATTAAGAGTATACTTATCTCAATTACAATGCAAGGTCTCAAGGGTTTGGAACCCTTGAAAAACCTGTAAAAGAGGCACCAAAATCGTCTTTAGGGTTTCACCAAAACTTCTCTCCTTTTAATGAAAAAACTAGAAAACTATATATAGGAAAATCGTCCTGACGGCGTCAAGAGTTAAATCTGACGCCGTCAACTCGCCGCCATACACTTCCTCGGACGCCCTAGATCCAATCGTGACGGCCTATGTGACGCCGTCACCACCCACGGTAAATTAATCTTGGTCACTTTGACGCCGTCACCTCTCCATCTGACGCCGTCACCAGCTACGGTAAATTATTCTTCATGTCTGACGCCGTCAAGAGCAAACCCTTGACGCCGTCACCTTGTATTTCCAGCTTGGATTTTTGGTACTTTGTCGTTTTCTTCACTTTATGCTCCAAAAACGTCCAAAATAGCCTCTTTTCCAGAATTCACTCTCCAAACACCTAAAATCACAAAAGGAATGATTTAGGGCAATATTTGATCAAATAAATTCGGATTCGGGCTTAAATGACCCCCTAAAAACGGATCATTTTTCGCCTCATCACTACCTCTTCTCCTATCCCGGTAGAGGAATGTCAAACTGAGGAAACTACGGATACGGTACTTCCTACTAATAATGGAGGTACCAATGACATCCCTCCTCCAGTTATCCCGGTCCCGACTCCCCCTAAAAGAGTCGTGTTTGAAACTACCGAACGTCCTGTTGAAAATCCAAAAGCCAACCCAAAACCAACAATTCCATATCCCTCACGATTGCAAGACCAGAAGCTCCGTGAAAAAGCTAATCATCAGATGGAAAAATTCTTTCAGATTTTTCAAGAACTACACTTCGATATTAGTTTCGCGGATGCTCTTCTTTTAATGCCCAAATTCGCATCGACAATCAAAAACCTGTTGAGCAATAAAGAAAAACTGTTTGAGATGGCACGAACTCCACTCAATGAGAACTGCTCTGCAGTTATGTTGAAACAGCTTCCCTAGAAGCTAGGAGACCCCGGAAGATTTCTAATACCATGTATTTACCCAGGGATGGTTGAGTGTTTTGCCTTGGCCGATCTTGGTGCAAGCATCAACTTAATGCCCCACTCAGTTTGGAAAAAGCTCTCTCTTCAGGCACTTAGTCCCACATGTATGACTCTCGAGCTTGCAGACCGTTCAATTTCACGTCCCTTTGGTATTGCCGAGGACGTATTTGTAAGAGTGGGAAAGTTCCATTTTCCGGCAGACTTTGTCGTTGTTGATTTCGATACGGATCCAAGAGTTCCTCTCATTCTTGGGAGGGGATTCTTAAGAACGGGTCGTGCATTAATCGATGTTTTCGATGAGGAAATCACGTTACGAGTTGGCACTGAAGCGATAACGTTCAACCTTGATCAAACCTCAAGATACTCCTCGAATTATGATGCTGAATCGGTCAACCGAATTGATGTCATTGACATTGCATCCGAGGAGTATGCTCAGGAAATCCTTGGATTCGCTGATAATTCTCTGAGTGGTAATCCCACTACCTCTTCTCAACCCATAATCGCTAATTCTTCTCCTTCCCTCACTCCGTTTGAGGGAAGTGATTTCGTCCTTGAGGAATTAGAGGCCTTTCTCAAAAGTGATTCAGTTCCCGAAGGAATTGATAACCAAGAGATTGACCCGGAGAGGGATATACTTCTCCTTGAGAAGTTATTGAACAAAGATCCTTCTCCCATTCCTGTTCTACCTCCACAACTTCATAAGGCGGAAGTCAAATATGTTGAGAAAAATGATGATTTCCCCGAGGTCGAACTTAAGGACCTGCCTCCTCATCTAGAATATGCATTCTTGGAAGGTAACGATAAGTTACCAGTCATTATTGCAAATGACTTAAAGGATAGGGAGAAAACCGCGCTGCTTAAGGTTTTAAAGTCCCACAAGCAAGCAATTGCTTGGAAGCTCTCAGACATAAAGGGTATTAACCCGGATTTTTGTACACACAAAATCCTAATGGAAGAGGACTTTAAACCTGCCGTGCAGCATCAAAGAAGGGTAAATCCAAAAATCCACGAAGTTATTAAGGAAGAAGTTATCAAACTTCTTGATGCGGGATTGATTTACCCTATATCAGATAGTCCTTGGGTTAGCCCAATACATTGTGTTCCAAAGAAGGGTGGCATCACGGTTATCACAAATGAGGATAACAAGTTGATACCAACTCGTTTGGTTACAGGGTGGCGAGTATGTATTGATTACAGAAAGCTTAACGAAGCCACCCGCAAAGACCATTTTCCTCTGCCCTTTATGGATCAAATGCTCGAAAGACTAGCGGGGAATGACTATTATTGCTTCCTCGACGGCTTCTCGGGTTACTTCCAGATTCCCATTGATCCACAGTATCAAGAGAAGACTACCTTCACATGCCCTTATGGGACATTTGCCTATCGCCGCATGCCTTTTGGGTTATGCAATGCTCCGGGCACTTTCCAGGGGTGCATGATGGCTGTTTTCCATGACATGATCGGGAAAACCATGGAGGTATTCATGGATGACTTCTCAGTCATCGGGAATTCTTTCGACTCATGCCTCTCCCATTTAGAAAAAATGCTTCAACGTTGTGAAAACACTAATCTTTGTCTAAACTGGGAGAAGAGCCATTTTATGGTTAAAGAGGGCATTGTCCTCGGCCATAAAATTTCAAAAAGTGGGATTGAGGTCGATAAGGCCAAAATTGATGTTATTGCTAAACTGCCTCATCCCACCACTGTTAAAGGAATAAGGAGTTTCCTCGGCCATGCCGGGTTCTATCGGAGATTCATACAGGATTTCTCCAAAATAGCCCGGCCCATGACTCATCTTCTTGAAAAGGATGCTCCTTTCATCTTTTCCCCCGAGTGCATCGAAGCTTTTTCTACTTTAAAGAAAAAACTCACCGAAGCACCAATCCTTGTTGCCCCCGACTAGGACTTATCCTTTGAACTTATGTGCGATGCTAGCAATTTCGCTATTGGTGCAGTTCTGGGGCAACGCAAAACCAAACATTTCCAGCCAATACACTACGCAAGTAAGACCATGAATGAAGCTCAAACGCACTATACTACCACAGAAAAAGAATTATTAGCTGTGGTATATGCCTTTGAAAAATTTCGGTCTTACTTAATCTTAACCAAAAGCGTGGTGTATACGGACCATTCGGCTCTGAAATACCTGTTCACTAAACAGGACGCAAAGCCAAGACTGCTCCGTTGGGTCCTGCTCCTTCAGGAATTCGATATACTCATAAGAGATAAAAAAAAAAAAAAAAAAAAAAAAAAAAAAAAAAAAAAAGGAGCAGAGAACCTTGCAGCTGATCACCTGTCCCGGTTAGAAAATCCTCATCAGGATATTCTCGAGAGAAAAGAAATTAATGAAACTTTTCCTCTGGAGACTCTTAATCTAATCTCTACCCGGGATGATGCCACTACCCCATGGTTTGCTGACTTTGCAAATTACCATGCGGGAAATTTCGTTGTGAAAGGGATGTCGTCCCAACAGAAAAGAAAATTCTTTAAAGATGTAAAACATTACTTCTGGGACGACCCCTACTTGTTCAAAATATGTGCGGATCAAGTCATCCGACGGTGTGTCCATGGCCAAGAAGCTATGGAAATTCTTAAAGCTTGTCATGATGGACCCACGGGGGGACATCATAACCCAAACTACACCGCCAAAAAGGTGTTTGATTCAGGATTCTTTTGGCCCAAAATCTATAAAGACGCCCATGAACTTATCAAAACCTGTGAGGCTTGCCAGCGTCACGGGAATATTTCCAAAAAGAATGAGATGCCGCAAAACGTCATCCAAGTCTGTGAAATATTTGATATGTGGGGCATTGATTTTATGGGGCCATTCCCGTCTTCACGAGGGAATAAATACATACTCGTGGCTGTCGACTATCTGTCAAAATGGGTTGAAGCAAAAGCTTTACCCACCAATGATGCCGAGTAGTCGTTAAATTTTTAAAGTCTCTCTTTGCCAGATTCGGGACTCCTCGTGCCATTATCAGTGATCGTGGCACTCACTTCTGCAATGAACAATTTGCAAGAGTGATGCTGAAATATGGTGTAACTCACCGTCTTTCGACAGCATATCACCCCCAAACAAGTGGGCAGGTGGAGGTCTCAAATTGGGGTATTAAGAGAATTCGGGAGAGGACGGTTGGTGAAAACCGTGCCTCTTGGTCGGATAAGTTGGATGATGCGTTATGGGCTTTCCGCACTGCTCACAAAACACCCATCGGGTGTACTCCATATAAGCTAGTGTACGGGAAAGCATGTCATCTTCCGATCGAATTAGAACATAAGGCCTATTGGGCCTTAAAACATGCAAATTTCGACCTTCAGACAGCGGGTGATCACCGTAAAGTTCAACTAAACGAACTAAATGAATTACGTGATCAAGCTTACGAAAATTCTTTAATCTATAAAGAAAAGACTAAGAAGATACATGACTCTGAAATTAAGAACCGCGTTTTCAACGTTGGTGACAGAGTTCTTCTTTTCAATTCAAGATTAAAAACTTTCTCGGGTAAATTAAAAACCCGTTGGTCTGGACCATTTACTATAGCAAAAGTATACCCATATGGAACTGTTAAGTTATTACAACCTGACGGTCCCAATTTCAAAGTAAATGGTCATCGGTTAAAACACTATTTTGGAGGGGACATACAACCAATGGTTGTCCCGGATCTCCAAACTTTCCCCATGGACCAATAAATTCGGGGTCGAGTCAAGCTAGCGACTCGGTAATCAAAAACAGTAACTTCCCCAAGGACAATTTAATTCGGGGTTGAGTCAAGCTAGCGACTCGGTAATCAAAAACAGTAGCTTCCTCATGGACAATTTAATTCGAGGTCGAGTCAAACTAGCGACTCGGTAATCAAAAACAGTAGCAATATGGGTTTTCACCCATATTTCTGTCTTCTTTCCCCTTTCTACCACCCTAGTGTGGGGGAGATGAACCACATGTTGTATATATGTATAAATTTTTTCAAAAAAAAATAAATAAAAAAAATAATAATAAAATAAATTGTATGTAAATAGACTAAAATAAAGGTTAATAGTATTTCCTTCTTATGTTCTAAGTCTTGGTGGAACACCAGGTACTTTGAATATTGAGGGCAATATTCATTTTTAAGTGTGGGGGAGAGTTCTCACGAATTCAAAACACATGTTCCATCAAGAACCCCCATTTGATCAAAATTTAAAGTTTTTTCACACTTAGAAATGCAAATAATGGTTATCAGTCCACCATGTCTAACCCACATAAGGATTGGCTAATCCAGGAGCAAACGGCTCTTGGTAAAGATATCTCAAAACCGTTGATGGCTTGCAATTTGCCCAAAATTGTATGGTACCTCAACTCGCCATATCCCATAAAGCGAATGAGTTGGCTAGCCCGCAAGATTATGGCTTGTGGTAAAGGCAGTGGAAAAACCATAATTGGTAATCAGCTCACCAAGATGTTGACTATTCCATCAAGAGTTGGCTAGTCCTGAAGCAAACGGCTTTTGGTAAAGACAAATCAAATCCGTTGATAACTGGTTTGCTCAAAATCACACGGTTATCATGTGTACCACAGTTCTTAATTCTGGCTACTCCAGAAGTAATGGCTTTTGGTAAAGAGTAAAAATCCATTAAAATTTTCTTAAAAGATTGCTAGGGACTAGCAATAGTTTAGTGTGGGGGATTGATGAGTGTCTAAATACTCATCATTTTATACCAATCTGAACTGCCAAAACATCAAAAAAAACACTCAAATATGCATCAAAATACTGAAAATATCTTAGAAGTGTGTTTTATATGTTTCAAATGCAAAATAATCAAAAACAGATAAAAAACGTACAAAGTTTGCATAATTGGCAGTTTCAGTCCCTCAAGTTTCAAAAGTTGTCAAAACTAGTCCCTGGTAAATCAAAAAATGAAAAATATTGTCAAAGGTCCTTAGGGATTCATAATTTGTCAAGATTAGTCCTTTAAAGTTAAAAATTGCAAAATGACAACTTTAGTCCCTCAAGTTTCAAAAATGTCAAATATAGTCCTTAAGGTTTTGAAAATGGAAAAATATGAAAAATAAACCTTGCACTATTCTTAAATGGCATAATTGGTCCTTATGATAACTTTTGGGAAATTACAATTTCAACCCTTCAATTTTCAGAAAATTACAGGTTTGGTCCCTGGAGTTTAAGGAATTGGCAGAAAAGGTCCCTGGGGTTTAAAAATGGAAAATATGCATCTTTTGTCCTTGTGTTATGGTTTTATTGCAGGTTTAGTCCTTGGAAGTAGTTTGGGAAAATTGCAAAATCAGTCCCTCAATTTTGTTTAAATTACAAAATTGGTCCTTGTTAAGTTATAATACAAACGGACCCTTTTAATTATAAACCCAAAACTAAACCTAATCCAATCCAAACACAATACCAAAGCCCATTTTTTTCCCTAGGCCCAAAATAAGCTCAGCCCACGCACCCTTTATTATTAAAACGGGCGTTGACCCGTTTGACCCTCACCAATACCGCCAAACCACCCCAACCACTATTCATCTCCTTCTCCCAGCCTGAAACCATCAAAACCATGGTGGTTTTCCACCACCTCACCATCTCTCCAGCTCACTACCTTTCCACCTCACCCTTGCCACCTCCACAAACACCAACAGTGATCAATTAATGCATTTCCTACCATATTTTTCTCAAATCCATCCCACTTTCCCTGTTTTTCTTCCAACTTGACCATAGCCCATTCCTATTATCTCTTTTGTCCCCTGACACCTCCACAAGCTCCTAAAACTTTTTAATTACAAAACTTTGGCCCCAAGTTAACGTGTAGACTTTTTGGCGCCAAAAGCAGTTTAAACGGTGCAGATCAATTGGACAAAATCAAAGGCTCAGATGAAGTGGGAAAAGTCTTTGAGGACAACTGGAAGCTCATTCTCATCTATAAAGATCAAGAGAAGCAATGTGGATTACTATCTAGTTTATTTTCAATCAAGTGTATGTCGAATTAATTATGTTTTAAATTCCAGTATAACTTAAGCTTTCAAGTGTAATTTCCAGTGTTCTAAAGTGTATTGTGAACTTCTTTTAGTAATACATTTCAAAGTTTGTGTATGAATTCAATTTATGCAATTTCCAATTTCAAAAATCTCAAAATTACTCAATATTGTTCTTAGTTGATGTTACTGTGGACTCAATAAGCTCATATAAGCTCCTAATAAGCTCAATAAAGCTTTTAGTAACTTACAAATCAGTATAGCTAAAAAAAATCCACAAATATAAAATTGGTCAATGAAAGTCAACTGTGGGAATTGGATTTGATTTCTGGGATTCAAAGTTGATTTTGAAGCACAAGAAAGCTTTGGATTTGGGTTTAGATCCTTAGGGAGGAATTAGGGTTCTTGGTTCTTGGTCATTGATCCTCACAGTCTTTAGGTTGTAAGCAATTTATCCATTTTCAAGCTTATTTCCTATATTCATTATTGTGTTTGTTGGATTCTGTTTTTCTGTGTTTATTTAAAGTAATTTAGTGATAATATAATCTTAAGTAGCGTAGTTGTTTATTGAAATAAATAATTGTTTAGTATTTCATATTTTAGTAATTTGTAGCTTGATTTTGATTTCTAAGTTGTAGTTGTTGTTTTTGGTATATTTGGACTTAAACAGGTTTATATAAGCATAATAAAAAGATTTGTGTTAATTATATGGTTTAAATCAATTGTTTGCTTTGAAAAACCCCACATCAGACAGTTAAGGGAGTGTTTGGAACAAGCTAGTGAGCTAAGCTCTTGTTGTTGTTTGGTGTTTATTTGTGTTTCACTAGATTGCAGTAGTGAGGTTTAGGTCAATTAAGGCATAAAATTGTGATCTCATACACCCAAAGTCAAAATTATCATCTACACCTCTTAACAGTTAACTGTTATAGAAATTGAAGTCCAAATCTCACCATATCATCACATAAGTTAGTCACCTAGCTTAATTTAACTTAATCTTAGCTTATAACAACTTATTTAGTAAGTAGGATCAATCAGAAGTTCACATAAGTCAAAGTTAGTTCATAAATTAAAAAGTCAAAAAGTTGTATGATCAGAAATCCTCAAAATGGCATGATTTATCTAGAATTTTGTGTTTAATCTTAGGCTTTGAAACTTGTTGGGAGTAATATTTATCAGTAGAACTTAAGATTTCCATGGTTGTTACAATTTTGTGAATTTTATTTGTGGACCATTTTACCCTTGGAACACACCTGCAGGGAAAGGGCTTTGCCCTGCTACACAGATACCATCTCACCACCACCACTTTGGTGGTTGTTTGTGGCTACCCCAGTGGGTCCCATACTTCCTAATTGGCTTCTTCCAACCCCCCTCCTACCAGGGTTCAAGAGTTGACCCTTTGTTTGACCTAGGGATCAGTGGACCCCACCTAAATCAACCTCAAAACTCTGTCCCATTTCTGTCTCAGAAACCAATTTTTGAATTGCTTATTGTGGTCTTGTAGCTTATTCTTATTGCTTATTTGACTAAAACTTGCTCAAACATGTCCAAGTAACTTGTGTGTACCTGGTTTTACCCTTGTGGACCCCACATAAGTCCATTTGTGCTCAAATTCCTTCTTGGTCAAACTTGGTCAACTGTATAAGCTAATAAGCACTCACAGTGCTTATTCTTGGTTTCCAAATTAGTTGTCTTTGTAAAAGTTTCATAATTTAAGTATTTTAATAGTTCTATAAAAGAAAAACCAGAAAAAGCCAAACTTAATTATAGTGATAGCTTCTATTTAATAGAAATTATCTATTTAATTTTCCTTTCAGCTTATTAATAAGCACTTTTCCATTTTTATAATTTTCTTAATTTCCTATTACCTTTAAGTATTTAAAATAATTTTCTTAGATTTTTCCTAAACAGTTTACTAATTATTAGAATTAAAAGTAGTTTAAATAATTAAATAGGTAATATTAGTAATTAATTAGTTTTCCTTAATTTTAATTAACAACAGTAGAATTTTATATTTTTCCTACATTTTATAAATTAGTTAAGACTTTTAGAAAATAGTTTCATAATTTCCACTGTTCATTTTCCAATTTTCTTATTTAATTTAATTAAATTAGATTTAAATTAATTAATAAGTAATTAATTAGTCAAATAGCCTAAATATAATTTTTAGTAACTTTTTATAATTTTTTAGGATTCCTGTGATGGTTAATTAGTTTTTAAATTTTTCCATAATTTTATAAGTCATTTTAATAATATTAGTAATTTAAAATAATTTAATTAGTTTAATTAAGATAAATAGCTTTTAATTAATATAAAACTCATAAAAAGACAAAAATATATATTTTTATTTTTTATACTTTTTTCAAGTTCATTTTAAGTTTTAGAATTTATTTTTGCAAGTTCTTAGTTTAATTTGTGGTATTTATCATTTTTAGTTTTATTAGGTTTAATTTACTTATTAAATAGTTTTAATTAATTAAATATTAAAATAATCAATTTCATAATTTTATTTTCATTTTAAATTTTCTTTTAATTTTAAGTTTTAAAAAGTTTCAATTGTACCCCTTGTAGTTTGTAATTTGATAAAACCCACTTTTCTCTGTCTGTTATCTGATTTCATAATTTGTGCTTTTGTGATTATATCTGTATTTATGTTATTGTTTTTATCATTTCATATTATCCATGCAATCAGTAGTATAATCATTCCTTAATAATTTTAGTTACTGTCCTCAGTACCACTCATTCCCCTAATCGTTCAAAATACAATTTCAATCTCGTTGGGACTTAACGACCCAGGGATTTCCCTATATTTCCACGGTTAATATACCTTGCACTTTCTCCTAGGTGGGTCTATCAACTTCACCCGGTTGACTGGTTGGTTTAGAAGGAGTCAAGGACATAAGTTTTTTCAGAAATTTTCTGGAAACTTAACGTAAAGATTTCTGCAGGTCACTTCTGACGGCGTCATGTGTAAAATTCTGGAAATTTTGCTAGTTTTGTTTATACCAGAGTCTTAAAGTTTTTGTTAATTCTTTAGTTTTATAAACTCCAGGAAATCTACAAACATTCATTCCACAAGCATTATATCTTTAATTGTTTTGTTTCTATTCCTAAGTCTGGAATTACATCTGGTTGTGAGTTTTCTTTGTTCGGATTGATGCTTTGGGTTTTTGTGTTTGTTTTATCAGGATTTACAAGTTATGTATGACAAGAAGATGATTTATTTTTCTGGAAGGGAAGCTTTGATTGTTCATTTTCTTGGAGGAAGATTTAACCTGGCCAACTTATTATCCATACCGAGCGAATCAGGGGAGTATTTGATTTCATTCTTTTTACTTTTTCACTTTTACATTCTTTACTTGAACATTGGGGACAATGTTCATCTTAAGTGTAAGGGGAGGGTAAAATGATGATACCTTACAGATACACTTTCACTTGAGTTTGTTTGTTTGATAGTAGATGTGTAATAAAACTATGAGAAATACTTGTTAGTGCAATTTTAGCGCCAAATTTAAAATTTTTTACAACATTTAGGAGTGAAACTTTAGCCATAGCAAGCGTCTCATGGATAGGAGATTGTATGACTAGCACATAACCGTACTATTCAGAAAAAAAGAGAAAAAGAAAAGAGAAAAAAACATACGGACTACCATCCCTTTTTATTCTATGTTCATTTTATGTTTTTGTTCTTTTTGATTTATTAGCTTAAGTCGAGTCTAGTCTTGGCTTAGCAACGCCACATTGTACATGTAATTAACTAAGATTGTTAACTCGCCACCAGTAAAGACTGCCTATATCCAACAAAACCGTGTAGTTCATATCTCTATACCTAACGTTACAACCCTTTAAAAGACCTCTTTGATAGTTTATCCTATGTTCTTACGCCATGTGGTGGAGGTTTGATCCTTTCCCAAGCCTATGGTAATCTATTTTGCTATGACAGGTAGTGAGAGATATCTTCCGTTTCCATATTGTAATTTATACTTTATTACACCCGAGAGATGTGAGTATCTAAACACTATTTGTGAGGTGCTAGTATATGACCTCCGTGCTTGTCTTTGGTCTTTAGTGGAACGATTATTTGTTGTAATTACTTTTATATTAGTGTTAAATGACCCCTAACTTGTATTTTGACTAGAATTAAAGCGCATTTGCTTGAGGACAAGCAAATCTCAAGTGTAAGGGTATATGATGAGGCGAAAAATGATCCGTTTTTAGGGGGTCATTTAAGCCCGAAATTGAATTTATCTGATCAAATATTGCCCTAAATCGTTCCTTTTGTGATATTAGGTACTTTGGGAGTGAAATCTGGAAAATGAAGCAATTCGGATGTTTTTGGAGCATAAAAGTGAAGAAAACGCCAAAGACTTAATTTTCCATGCTAGGAACAGTGTGTGACGGCGTCAAGAAGACTTTCCTGACGGCGTCAAGAGTAAAGATCATGACGACCCAGTACAGAAATGAAGGCGTCACAAAGTAGAGCGTCAAGAGTTAAAAGTGTGACGGCCTGCAAATATGGACTACATGACGGCGTCAGATGTAGATCAAGGCAGTCCGAGGATTATTTTGACGGCGAGATGACGGCGTCACCCATTTGTTCTTGACGCCGTCAGCCTCTAATATCTATATATAGTTTTCTAATTTTCATTCATTAGAGAGGAACAAGTTTGGAGAAACCCTAAGGCCGAACCATATACGAATTTTACAGCTTTTCAAGGGTTTTCAACCCTTGAACCTTTACATGTGTTATTGAGATAAGTGTTCTTTTAATTCAATCAATATGTCTATGTGTTGGTTGTCTATATCTTGTGCTTGTCTTGATTCCACCATGCTAGGCTAGATTTATCTTGTGTTTGCTTAGATCTAATGAGACCTAGATGTTGATTATGTGTTGATTACTTGTTTATGGTTGTATTGGATGAATGATTTCAATGTTAGGCTTAAGAAAACTGGCAGATCTCCAAATGGTAACATGCTTGAACGTCTTAGGAAACATGAACCGATGTGTACTAGGTTTTATTGGTTGTATTTAATGCATGAGTAAATTCTAATGATCCCATGTTAGGAGCTTCTTGCAGGCTCGACATAGGAGTGAAGTAGGCACTCATAGGATTGGGGAAGTAAGTACGCCACCTCATGAATGGTATTAAGGAATACAATCTGTCATCCACGCAACTATAACAAGTAATTAACGTGTAAAAGATATCTAGGGAGTAGTGAAATCTAAGTAAACACATTTCTCCCACTTATTGCTCACAACCTTAGTTTAAATTAGTTTATTTTCATTTTTAGTATTTTATTTTGATTGCATCTTAGTATTGGGTTAGTTGACTAGCAACTAATTCCGCCCATATCCTTCAAACCCGAGATTTTAACTTGCTTTCTAAAAGATATAAAAATACAAAAAGAATCATCCCTCATCTCTAGAACTAGTATTTAGGTTTTCTAATCCTAGCTGAACGATCAATCCCCCGGTACTTGTCACTATACTATACTACAACGATCAGGTACACTGCCTGGTGGGGGTTGTAAGCTTCTCAAGATCCCTTGAGAGGTAAAGCCTGGTGCGATCCCCACGTATCAGGGAGCTGTTAGTTTTAACGGATATAATTAATGAATATGTCCGGACTCGAACACGAGACTTCGGGATTGCACACTTTACGTATGAGTTTCAATTAATTAATAATTATTGTTTTAGTGACGAATAATTATTAAATTCACGAAATGAGCACTTAACGGTACCTAACGACCGTTAGACGAAAGATGAAGCATTAGATTTGAAATTGAATCGAAGAATGCTATGGATTGGGCTTGTGTGACCCATAATCGGCTGATCCAAGCTCCTAGGGCTTGTGATTGAGTCTTTTGCTCCAAGCTATTAGATTTGTATAAACACATGCCTCATGTAGTCATTCAAATCATCCCTTGATTCATTTGCAATCTTATTCTTCTTCTTCTCTCTTCTTGAGCCTAGAAATCGAACTACACCCTTATAGGGTTCCTACTAGATTCCCTAAGCTCAAACCATTCTAGTTTAGTTGATCAACTACACCCTTCTAGGGTTCCTACGCGATCTTCTAAATATTGTGTTTGGATTGCTCGTGGATTAAGAACCTAGCTTTTCTAATTGAAACGCTAATAGTACGTGTGTACAAGAACGAAGTGTTAGCATACTTTTGCTAACAAGGTAATTGCCCACTCGACTATCCTATTAGTCGATCCCCATTTAAACCCTAATTAGGGTTTATAGTTCTTGTTCGTTGATTTCTTGTTCTTGCTAGAAATCACAAAGAGGTACGCATCCTTTTATATTCGGTTAATTTATTTACATGTATTTGATCTTTTCCGCTGCGCACTCTATGATGTTTATGTGTTTATATCATTATTATGATTCACATACTCCAGCACTTTCTCTCCAAATTACCCATGACTAATCCCTTTGAATGTGTTAGAACTTTAGTGAGATTACAAGATGAAAAGTGTGAACAAAGGGGTGTGTTTGCCGTAGGTTTTAAAGACACACAAGGGAAGAATAAAGGACTTAAAAATATTTTGAAGTGCGAGAATTTGTAAGCGTGTATATGTACGTATGAAAGAAGTAGAGATAAAATAGAGTTTTGGGTACAAGTTGATGGAATGATTCAATGGTGTCAGGGATAAGAGATAACATCAAATTTTCAAGTGGGAATGGATAAATCGATTAGTTTAATATATCAGCTTGTTTGGTTATGTACACCGAAAGTCCCAATATTCATGTATTGTGACCAAAACTTTATAAGGGACACATTTGGGTTTTGTTTGAAGGTGGTATCGAATTGCTAGAGTAAGTAAGGATTATAGGTCGATTTATAAGTAAGTTTCAAGTAGTTTGGTTTGTATTTTGTTATCGAATTGCTAGAATAAGCAAGGATTATAGGTCGATTTATAAGTATGTTTCAAGTAGCTCGGTTTGTATTTTGTTTAGTTCGTGTATACCAATGGGTCCAAATGACCTTCCAACGTGACCAAAAGAATTAGAGATAACGTTTATAGACCTTACGAACCCTCTTGGTTAAGAAACGTGGCATAGGGTTTAGGAAAATATAAGTTTTTGAGTTTTGGTTAATATTAAAAGGTGTTGCACCAAATGACGAAACTAGTTAGCTTTTGCTTGCGTTTTCTTATTAAACAAACGTACACGGGTTATAATTTTGGCGTTCCTGATTCTTTGTTGTGAGTAGAGTCGATATAGGTACTTTGTGACATGACATGTGTTTCAAAAACAAAAATAATTGAGGCCAAGTAATAGTAGATTGAACCGGGTATTAAAAATTTGTTAAGGGTTATTGGGTTTGATTTGTTGGGCTAAGTTTATGTATAAGGCCGAACTTGAAATAATCATGGGTCTGGTTTGTTTTATTTAAGGTTTTGGCCCAAGATAAATGGATTAAGGGTCCATTTGGTTTAATTAGTGTTTGAGGCTCGTTAAGAGAAAAAGGAAATTTACGGGATGTAACGTTGTGTGTGATGTGAATGACCAAGAGGGAGGGGAAGGGCATTTATAGGGTCTAAAGGAGGTTATTTTATACTAAGGCTTGGCTCAAAATGATACACATGATAGATACTTTGAAGGGTTTTGGAGGGTGAGAAATGTAGAATCAAAAATGTAGGAGGGTAGAGATGGATATTTTTGAGATTTTGGAAAGACATTTTATATACAAATGATAGAGAAAATCTTTTTGGGAAAAAGGTATGAACAAGGATGGTAAATTTACAAAGAAGTGAATTCCAAAATCACTAATCAGCAAACCGTTTTGAAAACGCACACAACCTCCCCGGCAGCGGCGCCAAAAATTAATTGATGCTAAACCGTCAACCAAAGTCAACCACGGATGTGGTCAAGATGGTCAAACAGCCTAGAGTCAATGCTCCGCAGAAGTATAGTGTTTCCCCGGGTCGTTATGTCCCGACGAGGTGTGAATGGCTAACAAACGGTTTCGTGATCGGGTGAATTTGGATAGGAAAAGGGGTTTGTGTGTGATTAAGCTAAGGAATCTATAAAGAAATAGCTTAAATAAGCTATATGAACAAGACTGGAAAGTTTGAAAACCCAGAAACGTTTAAAACTAAAAACGCGTATGTTTACGTTTTAAGTAACGTGAACGTACAAAATAAAACGCGAGTTTTGGTAAAATAAAATACTTACAAAAGTGAAAATCACATTTTTACAATCCTAATAATAAATTAAACTTTTTAGAAAATTAAAATTAATTTTTACACTATTTAATTAATTATTATTAATTAAATACTATTTATTAATTACTTATTAATTATTTAAATTAACATAAATTATAACTAATTATGAAATTACACTAAAAATATGAAAAATAAATTTGGAAAAATCTAAAATAATATAAAACTAATTTTCAAACTTAAATTATATTTTTCCTACTTTTTATATAATTACCATTAATTAAAAACTAATTTAAACTAATTAAAATTACACTAATTAATAGGAAAATGTAAAATAAGCTTGGAAAAATAAAATTAAAACTTAAAAAAGTCTAAAATAATATAAAACTAATTTTAAAACAGAAAATATATTTTTAAGACTATTTAAATAATTATTATTAATTATTAACTAATTATTAATTAATAAAAACTAATATTAATGCAAACTTTGTACGTTTTTCGTCAGTTTTTACTCATTTTGCATCTAAAACATATAAAACACGATTTTGAAATATTTTTGGTATTTTGATGCATTTCTGAGTGTTTTTGTATGTTTTGCAGTTCAGATTAGACCAAAAATGATGAGTGTTTGAGCACTCATCAATCCCCCACACTAAACTATTGCTAGTCCCTAGCAATAACTGTTTTGAAAACTTGATGGATTTGAAAATCTCTTTACCAAAAGCCATCACTTCTGGAGTAGCCAGGTGTAAGAACTGTGGCACACCTGATAACCGTGTGATTTTGAGCAAACCACCAGCTGTCAACGGATTTGATTAGTCTTTACCAAAAGCCGTTTGCTTCTGGACTAGCCAACTCTTGATGGAATAGTCAACATCTTGGTGAGCTGATTACCAATTATGGATTTTCCACTGCCTTTACCACAAGCCATAATCTTGCGGGCTAGCCAACTCATTCGCTTTAAGGGATATGGGGAGTTGAGGAACCATACAATTTTGGACAAATTGCAAGCCATAAACGGATTTGAGATGTCTTTACCAAGAGCCGTTTGCTCCTGGACTAGCCAATCCCTTTTGTCGGTTAGACAAGGCGGACTGATTACCACAAAAATTTTGAAGCACCAGTGAAATTTTTTTTTAAATTTTTGAAATTTTGGCAAAAACGAGGGTATTATATAGTAAAATGTGATAAAATTCGCTAGAATAGCGAATACCCCCCCCCCCCCCCCCACACTTAGCATGAATATTGTCCTCAATATTCAAAGTCCCGGCTATTATGCCGACTTTTTGAACGTAAAAGGGCAACATTACAAGCTAAGCGTGGAAAACACCATTTTGTATTTTTCACTTCTGTAATCATAGCATGGGGGACTCCCCCACACTTAGGGTGAAAACCCTATAAGCATGCTACTGTTTTTGTTTACCGAGTCGCTAGCTTGACTCGACCCCGAATTCATTTGTCCTTGGGGAAGCATGATGTGGAAGAAACAATCTCAATCGGACTTTCATTCAAGATGTTTGGACAAACATTTGAAGCACGTGAAAGTTCCACACCGATGAGATATAATCCCGGCTCAAGATAATGGTATATGAAAATGCCGAGATCAAATATAGTGTCTTCATTCCCGAAGGAGTGAAGAAGAGAGGAAGTCACCTTGTAGGTGAAGAAAAGGAAGAAAACCATGATGAAAAGCATGATTTGATCTTCTTCCTCGAGAGCAGGCTCCGTAGCCTGAGTTTGGATTTCAAAGGGTAAGCTCGTAAACAACCCGGGAGGGTGGGTGGGAATTTGCAAATTCTCATAATTGAGAGCATCTCCCCCCGGGCTATCAAACTCCGGAGGAGTCATGATATGAGCGAGTTCACAGGAGAACTCCTCAAAGGCGAATGAATCATATATGGGGAGAGAATTATGAGAATGAGAAGTGGTAGTGCCACTAATCTTCTCTCCCATATGATCAAAGCTGAAGGCTTCAAATTCTGGTATAGGATCATCGGAAAGAATCTCACTATCCTTTATGGGGATAGGGGAAGAAATAGGTTTCATATTGAAAGCCTCGATTTTAGAAATGAGGAGACTGACATTCAATAATGTAGCACGAAGGGCTTCATCTTGGATTTCAGTGTCAATCTCATCATTCTCTTCTTCCAAGCTGACTAGCTCAGAAGGTAATTCTTCCACGTAACTGATGTCTCCACAAGATAACAAATCGTCATCATCAGAATCGGAGAACATCTCAACATTATTATTTGGGAAGATAAGAGGAGGGGGATATCACACATATGATCAAGAATTCCCTGTGACTCTCTTGGGGTTGAGACAAGGTTCACAACACTAGACTTTATGAATTCGTCCGATTCCTTTTTAGGAACAGTGTCAAGATGCTCGTCCCCCATGCTCAGAGAGTGAGTGTGAATCTCGGGTGTGATAACAGCAGACTCAGGGAGTTGAGAAGGACTAGCAGTCATGGATTCTACAAGTTTAATTATTTCTACTGCTAGTGATTCAGTCATGTTCTTTTCTCCCTGTATATCTACTGAGGCAGTTTCAACTGAAGTCGAATCAGAAGGCTCCTCAGATACCTTTGGGGTTGGAACAAGGTCATTTATTTCCTCAAAAGGATTGACTTTAACTTCCTTGTCCCCCATTATCAAGATATCTGAAGGTTCCTTAAGGATTTCTTCTTCAAAGGGTTCATCCTCATCACTTTCATCCTCAAGATAGAATGAGTTAACAGGAGGATTTTGTCTCCTGAGAATCAGATCTTTAAGACAGTTTATTTCCTCTTGAATGTTCTGGTTGAATTGAATTTGATTGATAATCATTTTATTAATCAATTCAGCTCTAGCTAACTCGTCTTGAGGAGGTGGTTGAGGGGTTGTGTATTGTGGAGGCTGGTTAAAACCAAATTCATGATTGTTACAAGGAACCTGTTCATAGACAAACTGATTCCTCGTTTGACAATCAGAGCTATAGTGAGGGTCTCCACAATAATCACATGAATATGTGTTCATCTCGGGGTATGGGGGTTGGTTAAAGAAGCTGGTTGTTTCATTGTAGGGACTTTGGTCATAGATAAACCCGTTTCCCGAACTCACAATGCTACAACCGGGGCAATTTCCACCGTTATAAGGACCACCACACCATCGACAAACAAGAAGGTAATGATGAGACATAGAAAGAATCAAAGGGTTTTGGAGGGTGAGAAATGTAGAATCAAAAATGTAGGAGGGTAGAGATGGATATTTTTGAGATTTTGGAAAGACATTTTATATAAAAATGATAGAGAAAATCTTTTTGGGCTTTTTGTGAAAAAGGTATGAACAAGGATGGTAAATTTACAAAGAAGTGAATTCCAAAATCACTAATCAGCAAACCGTTTTGAAAACGCACACAACCTCCCCGGCAGCGTCGCCAAAAATTGATTGATGCTAAACCGTCAACCAAAGTCAACCACGGATGTGGTCAAGATGGTCAAACAGCCTAGAGTCAATGCTCCGCGGAAGTATAGTGTTTCCCCGGGTCGTTATGTCCCGACAAGGTGTGAATGGCTAACAAACGGTTTCGTGATCGGGTGAATTTGGATAGGAAAAGGGGTTTGTGTGTGATTAAGCTAAGGAATCTACAAAGAAATAGCTTAAATAAGCTATATGAACAAGACTGGAAAGTTTGAAAACCCAGAAACGTTTAAAACTAAAAACGCGTACGTTTACGTTTTAAGTAACGTGAACGTACAAAATAAAACGCGAGTTTTGGTAAAATAAAATACTTACAAAAGTGAAAATCACATTTTTACAATCCTAATAATAAATTAAACTTTTTAGAAAATTAAAATTAATTTTTACACTACTTAATTAATTATTATTAATTAAATACTATTTATTAATTACTTATTAATTATTTAAATTAACATAAATTATAACTAATTATGAAATTACACTAAAAATATGAAAAATAAATTTGGAAAAATCTAAAATAATATAAAACTAATTTTCAAACTTAAATTATATTTTTCCTACTTTTTATATAATTACCATTAATTAAAAACTAATTTAAACTAATTAAAATTACACTAATTAATAGGAAAATGTAAAATAAGCTTGGAAAAATAAAATTAAAACTTAGAAAAGTCTAAAATAATATAAAACTAATTTTAAAACAGAAAATATATTTTTAAGACTATTTAAATAATTATTATTAATTATTAACTAATTATTAATTAATAAAAACTAATATTAATTACTAAAAATACTAAATGAAAAGAGAAAAATATGAAAAATTTGCAGAAATTATTTCACAACTAAAGGAACTTACGAAAATTATAAAAACAGAAAGTGCTTAAGGAAAATAAGCACTTAAGCAATAAGCTTCTTAAATAGAAGCTATCACTTTAGGAAAATTGGCTTTTTCTGATTTTTTTTTTCTTTACAAAACTACTTTAATACCTGAATTATGAAACTTTAATAAAAGAACTTTGGTTGGAATGCTTATAAATAAGCAAATGGAGAGCTTAAGCCATGACAGTTGACTTTGGTCAACTGTCAAGGCTAAAAGCTTGGAATTAAGCTCAAAGCTGAGACCAGTGGTGATTTTAGGTTCAAACAAGTTAAAGGGACATGTAATAAGCTAGAAAAATTAGAATGATGCCCTGGATAAGCTGTTAAGCCAAAATAAGCAGTTCCAAAAGCCAAAACTCAAACAGAAAAGGGACAAGCTTGAGGGGAGGTGCAGCCCTATTAAACAAGCTCAATTCAATGAAATAAGCAATGGACCTTGAAGCCTGGCTATATGGCTTTCTAATAAGCCAGAAACCTAGGAGTGGGGTCCACTATGGAAAGCATGGGAGGCCATTGAAAGTTGGGGTGTGGACTGATCATCTGTGTAGCAGGGCATACCCTTGCCCTGCACCTTATTTTGGACAGCTTCAATAAGCTCAGAAAAAATCTTAAAAATAAGGTCTTATCAGCTTATTATAGACTAGCTGTGGTACAATGATTTGTCAAAAGCACAAAGTATGAAACACTCCACAAAATTCTAATTAAATCAGGCAAGATTTGGTTTTCTTCAAAAAGGAAACTTTGACTTTTTATGATGAACTTGCTAAATTGACTAAAATGAGATTCAATCCTAAACTAATTACTGAAAATGAAATATTAAGGTGCAATAAGACTATGATAAGCTGCTTTAACAACAATCTAACTAAAATGCAAAGTGATGCAACCTAGGATCAAACCAGCGAACAACTAGAACCAATTCAAGATTAATTTGACTTTTTGAGCAAATACCTACTGATTTTAATGACTTATCTAAGCTAAAATGATCTAAGGGAACTTGTGTAGACTAAAAATAACAACTGCAACAGACCTGAATACAAGGTATTCTATTAAACCAAACACCACCTTAAGTAACTGAATCACATGTAAATCAAGATTCAAGGCATCAACAACCAATCCAATGATGAGATCTTATTACTAAACCATTATTAAGGCTTGATGAACATTAAAATTACACAAAGAACAGCAATAGCACAGTGATGCAGTGTATGCTATATTAAGACAGTCAAAGTGAAACCATGGACCATGTTAAGCATAAATACTTAGATGACTTCAATAAACTACATTAGATACTAATAAACCAATAACTATAATATTTAGGATGCAATAAGGTTAAACACAGACAGCTTGATTGGAAAAACTTACTTGTAAGTGGAACACAATAGGACATAGGATATGGTATATTGGGACTGAGATAAGGTTCACAAAAGCTATGAACTAGCTTAATGAGCTTATCAGAGGGTGTTTTGAGTCTATACACACAAGGCACAACAATTTTCAATAATATAACAAGAAATTGAATTGAAGACTGAAATTGCAAATTTGGAAATTCAAACTGAAAACCTTAACTTGTTGAATAAAATGAGTTTTAGAAACACTAATCAGTACTTATCACAAAGATTCTGAGCAAAAGATTACAACAACTTTGGAAATTAAACTAAAACATGAAAACTAAATTACACTAATCCTAAGCTACTCTAACTACTGCCTCTTTCTCTCTTTTTCTTTTCTTTTTATAAGCCCTGGAGGATGTCTTGACTTTCCCACTTCTTCACAGCCATTGTATTGGCCTCAATTGATCTCAACCATTTAAAACCTTTTTGGCGGGAAAGCAGGGATTGGACAGATAATGGGTTTGGTGTAGGTAATTATGAGGAGGGGGTTGGTGTAAGTTGTAGGTGAAGTCTTAATTATAGTTGGTGAGGTTGGTGGAGTTTGGAGAGGAGGGGGGAGACAAACAAGCGCATAATCAGGAGGTTGGGGGTGGATGAATAGTGACTGTGGTGTTTGGGTGTTGACTGCCTTTGACCCGACGTTTTTATTAAAATGGAATGGGCCAAAAGGTGGGCTTTGGGGTGGACTCATGGATCAGGTATGGCATTGGGTTAAAGGGAGGTTTGGTTTGTTTGTTTTTAATATTTAAGGGTCCATTTGGCAAATAGTAAACAACAAGGACCATAAATGTAATATTACCAAAAGTTTAGGGACCTGAATTGCAACTTTCCAACATTTATTATAAGGACCAATATTGACAAGTTTGAAAATTATAAAGACCAAAATTACAATTTTCCAAAATTTAAACCCCGAGGACCAAAATTGACATTTTCCAAAGTTTAGGGGTTAAACTTGCCATTTTGTGAAAATCTTTTATCCAAGGACCAATATTGAATATTTTGAATTTCCAAGGACTAAAAATGATTTTTCATTCAAAAATATCCCACCAGGGACTAAATTTGCCAAAATCTAAAACTTCAGGGGCTAAATTGTAAATTTCCAAAACTTTTGATAATTTTCCATATTTTGAATATCCAGGGACTAGTTTTGTAATTTTATGAAAGTTGGGGGACTGAAACTGCCAATTATGCAAACTTTGTACGTTTTTCGTCAGTTTTTACTCATTTTGCATCTAAAACATATAAAACACGATTTTGAAATATTTTTGGTATTTTGATGCATTTCTGAGTGTTTTTGTATGTTTTGCAGTTCAGATTAGACCAAAAATGATGAGTGTTTGAGCACTCATCAGTTATCATGAAAATAGGTTAACTTACGAGAATGTGAAATAAAAATTTTGGGAGTGAATAGTAAAAGTGAATAGTAACTTGAAGATTCGAATTGTTACATAAGGACACTTGTCTTTGTCATTCTTATTGTTTTTAGTTCTTGTTGAATGTTGATCGGCCCATTATTTAATGGGCTTGAGCCCATAAATATATACCTTCTATATTTTTAAATTACAATAAAAAGCCTAAAATCCTTCACTTTTTACTTAGATTTGAGTATTGAAAAGGTGAAAAGAATGTGACATTATTTTGACCAAAACAATGTACATTTTATGTTACTCTACTTTGTTGGTGTTTTAGATTCCGGTTGATGTTTGCAACGTGTAGTGGATGTCATGGGTTCATCACAGTGAAGAAGCATATTTGCTCAATCTGGAACAACTTATAGGAATTGTATTCGACTTTCCATGTATTATTTATATGTTATATAATCGAGTAAAGTTTATTATAGCTTTTTTATTATCATGATATTAAAGCAACTTTCATTGACCATAGATGCGAACCGATCGACCGCTACCTAAGAGAAGATACATTTTTCAAGCATTATGGCTTATTTAAATAAATATTGGTTAGCACAATATAAGGAAATTTTGTAGCCGCTTGGACTGATAAATTTCTTCATTTTGACAATCAAACAACCAATAAAGTGGAAAGTTAACATGCCAAGTTAAAGTTGTACTTGGATTCAGCACAATCAGATTTTCTGACATCAATGTCATATATTCATGAAGTTCTCAACTCGCAAGAGACACTTATTCATTCTAGTCTTGAGCATAGCAAAATTGTCAACATTGATACAACATACCACTCTTCATAAATTTGAATAAGTGCATTCACTTCATGCACTTGAGATACTCTTCTAAGAGTATAAGCGTCGTGTAGATGCTAAAGGTTATGAAATTTATGAATGCCAATTACGTACAAGTTATAGGCTACCATGTTCATATGAACTATTAGTTTAGATGAATAGAGGCTATCATATACCACTTAAAGCGATTGATCAATTTTGGAGGAAGCTTAATTTGTCACCATGCGCATCTGTAGGATATGATGATTTAGATTGTCAAGTTACAGTCGAGGTTGAGAATTGTATTACATTGTTCAGAAAGCAATCACCAGCTGGTAAGAAATGTTTACTGAGAAAGATGAAAGAGATGATGACACCATCAGAAACTTCACTTCGCGAGTTTACCACTCATAAAGCTAATTGTGGCCATAGCTCCTTCAAAAGAGCCCCTACTGAGCCACCTTCACAAACGCAAGTACCAGCGGGATACAATTTTTCATCCATGCCAAGTTATGTAGGAAAAGATGATCCACCTCCACCAATGCAAGAACCGGCAGGATATAATTTTTAATATATGCCAAATTTTTCATCCTTCAAAAGAACCCCCCTTGAGCCACCATCACAAACTCAAAAACCAGTAAGACATGCCTATATCAACCAATTTCCAAAAATGTTTCATCCTTACATCAACAAGGTTCGAGATGTAAGAGCCGATGGGAATTGTAGATTTAGAGCGGTAGTTGTCGGTTTCAATCTTAATGCATGGCCCAATGTTCGATATTATTTAATGAAAGAGTTACACATCTACTATAACCGATATGTTGTTATGTTTGGCACTAAAGAATGTGACAATGAAGAGCTTGAATTTCTTTGAAAATGGATTTGCACCAATCGAAAACTAGATGAGTATGCCAGAAATAGGTTTCTTGATTGCTTCACGATACAATGTCATTTTACTAACTATTACCACACTAGGTAGTATGACTTATTTGCCGCTTCGTTCGAGTCCGCCACCGTGGTACGATCATAAATTCATTACACTTTGGGTATGTTAATAGTAGTCATTATGTCAATGTATTATTGCAAGGAAGCTACCCGATGCCTCCTATTGCATCTCAAAAGTTTTGTTACAGAATGTGCAATCGCATGGATTACTCCGTACATAAAGCGGATAAACTATTACAATCAATTGCTTTGCTCAAATCGAGCAAATTGTAATGTTGAAGAAGTAGTATTGGAATGATTTAAGATGTGATATGTATGTCTTTAATTATATTTATGTCGTTTATTTTTTATTTTTTTTTTATTTTTGTTTGATGTGATAAATTTGTTTTAATATGCAGCGAATTTAGTTATCATATTATTTACATATTATTTTTGTAAACTATTACTAACATCAAAAACATCAAACATTAGTAAGGACGACATATATGATGTTCTCTTGTTGTATTAAGACATTCAGTTCAAGAAATTATGAAGAGATTCAAAATTTTGTACCATAATGAAGAAACATTTCAAGTCTAGACAGCATGAAAATGTTTAGTATTTAAAAAAGTTTATAAATTAATGCATTGCATAATATGTTTATAGTATAAAAAGTTTTATTAATTAATGAAATTTTATGAGATAACAATTTTTTCAAGATTTTAATAAATTTATCATAGTAGATGTCTTTACGTTTATTGAAACAATGTTACAAATATAATTAAATCATATAACTCTAGCAAATATTATTTCAACTAACATAAAATTTTGTATAAAAACTAAAATAATACAAAAAGTTAATATGATGCGATGACATGATTGTAAAAATATACTAATGTTATTACACCTTACTTGGATTCTTGGAACCATCATTGTTGATACTAGGCTACATTGACAAAATGGAGCATGATACTTAAAATAATACTTTTTAAATACATACAAGTCAAGCTGTCATTTAATGGATAAAAATATTTGATTTCATGAAGTGCCAATATTGATTTGATGGAGTGTAAATAGAATACCCATTTAAAAAATATAAGCTAAAGTCTTAAACGTTAAAAACTTATATAAGTACTTACTAAACTCGAAACAAAGCTTATTTTGTTTTTAGGGCACTTCCATATATAACCGATTTAAACACCATAATTTTATATTTTCTCAACACATGCTTTAAAAGCATTGTATTTAAGCACTAGATGCCGTATCCATTGCAAAGTACTCAAACATTGCAAAGCCTAAAAAGAAATTTGGTGCTGTCACGTGTCCCCCCTTTATTTTATTAAAAAAATCTGGATATGGGCAAAATAGTAAAATTACTCGTTTTTTATTTTTTCACCTCAAATTTCAAACGCACATATCTTTTAAACGACAAACTTTTAGAAAAAACTGATTTTACCATAATTTTTAAAATTTATTCCTCTTTAATTTGGTATAAATTTTGTTAAAAATTTCGAAACTTTTTTTTTACATACGAAATGGGTGTTAATTTTTTTGATTTTTTGGGCATTTTCGACCTTATTTTGTACCATTATAAATGCCAAATCGTGAAAAATTTAAAACATGAAAGTCGTAGCTTCTTGGCCATTCTTTACCCAGAAATTTGAATCACTCAAATCCAATATGAAATAAGTGAGATATTGTATGTTAAAGATGACGTTTTACTCATATTTGTTGCACACAACATGTTTGATGAAATGTTTAGCTTAGATTTTTAGTCTTAAAATCGAGTTAAATTCACTAATTTTTGTACAACAATGCACCTTTAGTCATTTTATTAATGTAAGATTCAAAATTTTATTTATTTATTTATTTATTTATTATTATTATTTTTTTTAACCTTATTAACTGATGAACCTTATTAACTGATTTAATAAGTTCATCAGTTAATAAGGTTCATCAGTTAATAAGTTCATCAGTTAATATAATTCAACCAGTTAATAAGGCTGATGAACCTTATTAACTGATGAACTTATTAAATCAGTTAATAAGGTTCATCAGCTAATAAGGTTCATCAGCTGATGAACCTTATTAGCTGATGAACCTTATTAACTGATTTAATAGGTTCATCAGTTAATAAATTCATCAGTTAATATAGTTCAACCAGTTAATAAGGCTGATGAACCTTATTAACTGATGAACCTTATTAACTGATTTAATAAGTTCATCAGTTAATAAGGTTCATCAGTTAATAAGGCTCTTTAACGCGCGATATGTCTTTTTTAAAAATCAGTTAATAAGGTTCATCAGTTAATAAGTTCATCAGTTAATATAGTTCAACCAAAGTAACTGATGAACAAAATGTTTTTTTTTTTAAATCAGTTAATAAGGTTCATCAGTTAAAAAAAAACAACAAAAAAAAAAAAAAAAAAAGAAAAAACAAAACTTTTTGAATCTTACATTAATAAAATAACTAAAGGTGCATTGTTGTACAAAAATTAGTGCATTTAACTCGATTTTAAGACTAAAAATTTAAGCTAAACATTTCATCAAACACGTTGTGTGCAACAAATATGAGTAAAACGTCATCTTTAACATACGATATCTCACTCATATTATATTGGATTTGAGTGATTCAAATTTCTGGGTAAAGAATGGCCAAGAAGCTACAACTTTCGTGTTTTAAGTTTTGCAAAATTCGGCCTTTAAACTAGACAAAATTAGAACCGAAAATGCTAAAATTTTCAAGAAAATCATGACCCAATGAATATGTCAAAAAAAAAAGTTTTGAAAAAAAAAATATACCAAATTAAAGAGGATTAAATTTTAAAAATTATGGTGAAATTGATTTTTTCTAAAAGTTTGTCGTTTGAAAGTTATTTGCATTTGAAATTTAAGGTGGAATTAAAAAAATAGGTCAAATGACCAAAATGCCCTCTAACAAAAAATATTAAAGAAAAAAGGGAGGGAGTGGGTGGAAGACACATGACACTAGCTTAGTGGCTAGAAACCTTTTTAGACTTTTTAATTTTGATCCCCTTTTTAGGGGATCACAACTCTTATGCACTATATCCAAAAATACATTCGAAACTCGAAGGATAAAAAACCCACCTGGTGGACTGCCGAGCTACAAGTCCTACGAGACAGGAGTGTGATTCTCTAAAAAGCCAAGGTCGTGGGTGGCCAAGAGGGCCTACTTGGAGACTTTGGATCTCAGCAGGAAATGCGAATATTGCTTAAAGCCGACATGCCAATAGGCGAAAGAGAATAAACTAGTTCCGATCTTAGTAGGCTCATAACATAATAGGAAATACCTTAACCCTGGAAACCTGGGCCTGACTATCCTTCGTTTGCAACTTGTGTTTTGGATAAATATGAAATTTTGGTATTTAAGTTACATAAATAGAGTTAAGATCGAATAAGAAATATTAAATTGTGAAGAATGAGAAAATACCGTAGCCACAAATTTGAGCACCTACAACTTATATCTTGTCCAGGTAAAAAATGGAACTTATATTTATACCCAAAACACTCCCCCTTCTTCTTCTTGGTCTAAAAAACCACGAATGGAGCTGCTATCTCTGCCCAACCCTTCTTTCATTGCACACGTCACCAATTCATCATCATCATCTTCTCTTAAACAACAACCACCAAGTGTTGCTGTTCTTCGTCTTCAACCCATTACCAAACACCCTCTCATTTCCATCAACCGAATGAAACCAACAACTGTGTGTAATGCCACGTCATCAGTCACCACTCATCATTCTGTGGACCCCAGTACTGGTAAAAGAACAAAACAAACAATACCCTTTTCGTTTATTGGTCAAATATGTTTGGTTTTGACTTTTTTTTTTTTTGTTATTGGTTTTTTCAGTTGTTAAGGAGGTGGAGGAGCGAATTGGGTCGGTGAAACGAGTGACGAATGAGACGAATGTTGAAGTGGAATTGAATTTGGATGGTGTTGGTACACCTGATAGTAATACTGGCATTCCTTTTCTTGATCATATGTTGGATGTTAGTACTCTTTTCGCCTTTTACTTTTCGTTTGGTAGTTTGGATTTTCTTTTTCCGTAAAATACGCCGAAAAAAGTTAATTTATTTGTATTAGAGGGGTGTTTGTTTAAGCTTATATGTGGGCTTATGAGCTTATATGATTTCGGCTTATATTTCGTAAACCTCAATTTTTCGGCTTATTTTGAGACTTATGGGCAGTTTATTATCATATCATAATAAACTTATATAAGCCCACAAGTCTCAAAAATAGGCTGGAAAATTAAGGCTTATGAAATATAAGAGGAAACACAAATAAGCTATAAGCCACATATAAGCTTAAACAAACACCGCGTAGGTTTAGGGTCAAATATGAAAGAAAAATGGTAATTTTAGTTTCATACAAATAAGCACTTTGAAACCTTCATATTAGAAACTAATTATAGATTACGCATAAGCAGTTTGGATGACACGAAATGGATTCTGCTTAAAAATAAGCAGATAAGCTGAAAAGTAAGCAATCAAAAACACCTCCTTATGTGTTTGGATAAGCAAGATTGAATAAGTTGGTTGGGAGTTGCATATTTCAAAACAATTACTTAGAGGGTGTTTTGGATTGCTTATTTATTTGTTTCACTTATGTGTTTATAGCAGAGTAGATAGCAAAGCAGTTTAGAGTGTTTGGATATAACAAGCTGTATTGAGATGAGACTGAAGTTACTTTGGTGTCTAGCCGATAACCCTATATGAAAGTGGAATTAATTAATAATTTGGAGTTTGGACTGTTTTTTTAACTGCATAAGCAAATACAAACCCTATTTCCCGGCCTGCTTATTTCAAGCTGCTTATCTGTTTCTGTTTTTAATCAGATAAAAAATAAGCAATCCTGAACACCCACCCTTTTATTCTACTTTTTTTGTGCTCTGTTACAGTTAAAGCAAATCCAGATACTATCTCTTGCATTGACGTTTGTTACAGCTGATTATATGTTTGTGCTTATCTATTAAAACATAAGCGGTTATAATAAGCAATCATTATCATCCTACCTTGTTACTTTAAAACGAAATCTTTTCTGGTATTGTATAAGAAATTTAGTAAAAGAGCCAGCTTGAAACATAAGTTTGTTGCATCTTCACTCTGCAAATCTGTTTGACCTTGCAAGAGCCCATGTGACTGAGGTTTCAATCTGTGGAAACAAACATACAATTGAAATATTAACAATTACTTGGTCACCCTTCGTTCCTGTGATAATTCTTTTCTCACAGTACTCGCTTTTCTCACAGTAATATATACCTGAACTTCTTTATACACATTTATGAGCTGTGTTACATAGGGAAATAAGACTTAGGATTATCTTGATATATCTTCTAAATTATGCTGGAGCCCAAAGGCTTTATAGCATAAGCATTGAGTATGTTAGAATTGTAACATCATTTCAACCTATTGTAATCTTCCCTTGTTTTTATAGCCCCTTTTTAGATACTTTGACGAATTCAACATGTTGTAACTTAATTTTATTAAAACTAAAATAATAAATTAATAAAGTTCTCTTTTTAGATGAGCTCTCATGGAAAGTAGCACAATCTTAATATCTTTTTATAATTACGATGGTGTAGCATGATATTTATGTTTCATTTCTGTTACTATGGATTTCTATCTCAGCAACTTGCTTCCCATGGATTGTTCGACGTGCATGTGAAGGCTGTTGGTGATATTCACATTGATGACCATCACACTAATGAAGATGTTGCCCTTGCCATTGGAACGGTAATCTTACAATGGATAGCTTTTTGTAATTAAAGTGTTTAAACTTTAAATTTCTTCAATTGCTCAGCATCAAGGAATATGGTTATGTGCACATGCGATTTCTAAAAATAAATAAATAAAAATTTAAAAGAACAAATGCATTCATCTGGTTTACTTTTTTTGGCCTCTCTAATTTGCTTTTCACCAGGCTTTGCTGAATGCTCTCGGTGATAGGAAAGGAATTAACCGGTTTGGTGATTTCACAGCTCCACTTGATGAGGCTCTGGTACATGTTACTCTGGTAAGTGTCAATTGTATAAATATCATTATAACAATAATAAACAATAACAACAACATTGTTATGATGACAACAAAATGATAATAATAAGTCCTATGTTACCATGTGTGTATAGTGGCATTTTCTTCTTAATTTCAAAGGAATGAACTGCTCTTACTTTAATGAGATGTCATGCTGTCTGTCTTGGACTCTTGGTAACACTATAATACCAGTTATAACACTATTTTTATGCACAGGGTCTATAAATTCAAGTGAAATTATTAGTTGTAAGAAATAGAAGAACTGATAAGTATACTATGACCCTTCAGAAGGTAACCGAAAGTGTGTAATTATGGGTCTTTTGCATGTTTGCAGATGCATAACTTTTATATGCTAAACTTAATGAGAAGCCTTTAAGATAACTCAGAATGTGCAACTGAGCAAACAGTAGTTACATAATATATTATTCACAAAGTCTTCACCAGGACAAAATGTTTTGATGCATCAACAATGTGGTTGAAAGTTATTGAATTACTATGTGAGCATAGGACTGTCTGAATGTGTTTCTGGTCTCAGATCTCTTTCCAGAGTTATATTCTTAGTTCCTATCCATAATCACTGTCAATAAAAAATAGCCCATTATTACATTTAAGCATTTTATCCTGCATAATTGAGTCACCTAGAATGGAGCTTGGGCTTGAGATGCAGGCCCAATTTAGCTCTAATTGAGGTTCCATGAGTTCGAGCTTGGTTTGTGGCGACTCGGCCCACCTGGTACAACATACAATTTGTCATATGAAAAACGACCAGGTCTCTTTTTTTTTTTTTATTATTTATTTATTTTTTTAAATTTATTTATAACAAACTGGTTTGCTGCAAGGGCCCTGATGCAACTCCAGCTTCTTTTGAGGTTGTTCGCCACAGGCTTGTTAGTTGTACATGAGTTTGGAACTATTCCTTCAGATTTTTCCTCTTTAGTTTCCTAGTGAGCTCTCCCTTGTATTGTACTCTTTACCTAGTAGATTTTTTAAGGGTAGTGTTTCCATAGGCGTACTCCTTCCTTTTATATCTTCTGACCTTTGCCTATGTTGTCCATACACCCTAGCTGAATAATATTTTTAGGCTCGGTAACTTGATTATTCCCCATGTAGACTTTGGCTAGTTTTTGTAAGCTTGGTAATTGATTTTTTTAGCTTGGTAAAGCCATGCCCACAAACTAACAACTTTGTTCTTGAGAACACGTGAGAATTTCCTATGGTCACCAATCATGGTACTACTCTCACCTGAGCACATGTAAAGGAAACCCGCTGCTTTTAATATCATGGTATACCTGGGTGATTCACCCCACATGGCTCATAAGTTTCTTCCCTGATTCTTAGCTTCCTGTATATAATTGTTACCTATTTAGATGTGATCTTTGGCTTTGTGACTGCCCTTAACCTTTACCATTGCCTATGTTTAGATGTGATCTTTGATCATGCCAGCGTCAATAACATCATGAAAATGCTCCTTAAAACCGACGTTGCCCTGATTGAAACCTACTTTGTAGATCTTAGTTTAGCTCTTCCTTCTGTTCTCAGGTCCATGGGACATAAGGTCAGCACGTTTCTCCTATATAATTTATCTACATTTTACCACCTCAGTACCTCTAGCAAATAAACTGTTGTGGATAGGTTGCCTAAAATCATAATGTAGCAGCCAACTTGTATTTCTCATTCTGGGCCTCTACACTTCACACCACAACTCCCGCAATATGAGCCCACTTGAATGATACACTTTATGAAACTAGTGACGGACTCACCGAACTTTGCATTGCTGTCAGCATTAGTAAAGTTATGTTGATAAAATATCTCTGTAATATCACACCATGCTATTGTGTTAGCATATCTATCATCTTAGCTACTTTCAAAGCTTTCCACCATCGTAAACATCCCCCTCCATCTTATAAGTTTCCGAACGATTGTTTTGATTTTCTGTACATTTTAAAACCTCAAATATCTTTTCCATATGAGCAATCCTGTTTTTCACCTTCTATCCATCAGGTTTATGTTTTTGAAATCTCTTTATCTTTTTAAAACCTCTTGAGCACACATTTTTTTTTTGGTAGTTTGATAGTTGTGGTATTCTCCGTATTATGCTTGTAAGTTTAAGGGGGATACTTAGCAATCGTGGAAATATTTCAAAGCAAATGAAGGTGGTAGACATATTGAAACTCTAGCATGACGTGATTTTCTAGTGGTGTTTTATCAACACTATTTTTTTGTTGCTGATGGAAATTCATATGGTCATTCGAGTGGCTTGTATTGCGGGTGTTGTGGGAACACCAGAGGCCGATAGAGAATCTTAAGTAGGCACTACATTATGAGCTTAGAGGGCCTCTTATTAACTATATATTTGCCAAAGTTTCTGTGGTGACAAGTATAGTTAAACGTGTGGAGTTGCAGTAAGGTTTTCAAAATCGGGATCCTACCTAGGTTCGTTTTTGTCTTTGCAAGATCGTGATCATAGGATCGGATTGGGATCCCAAGATCCTACTAAAATGTAAATATTTTTAATAGGGGGTTGTAGTTTTATACATTTCTACGTAATGTTCCATATGATAGACGAATTTAAATGGATGATATATAAAAAATTCAAAGTACAAATACCATAGTAATATATAATTAGATATATTGCAATAAATAGAGTTACTTCGTGTTTCAATCGTTAGATAAAGGATTTGGTAACAAAAGAAATTTGAAATAAGTCGTCAATGATAAAGTTGTATAAACACCTAAGCCTAAATTGCCAACAACCCAAAAGTCTAAAACAAAGTCATCAATCTATGATTTCGGATTATTAACACCCTAGCCTAAATTGCCAAAACCGTCCAATACAAACCCAATCTATGATTTCTAATGGTGCCTTAACGATCCTTTGAACGATCCTACGATCCTACAACGATCTTGGTCTCAAAAATTCAAAATGGGCGTCCAATATGGGCTTGTTGTAGGATTGGATCGTTTATGAGCCCACGATCCTGTGTGCGATCCTACGATCTTGCTCGACTTGCTATCCTACTACAACCCTGGGATCGTAGAATCGTAGTATCCTAAGATCAGGATCGCGATCCTAACAACCATGAGTTGGAGGGTGTTTACTTAGCCTACTGTAGGCCTGAGAGCAACATGAAGAAGAGCGGAGAGGATCTACAAGGGCTAATTCTGAGTCTCTGACCAACATGGTACACTTCAATCGATGCAACATGGTTTTAATGATTGCTTTCGCGATGTTTAGTCTAGAGAATGGACTGGTCAAATATGACAATTGAGGCAATGGTAATGGTAATGGTAAGGTCCAATAATCATATCCAAACACGGCAAGAGTTAAAGACAACTAACAGGAGCTCGAAATTAGGGAAGAACTTTAGGTTAAAGTGAAAGAAGAAATTTGAATAAAATTCTGAGTTACTCAATGTGCTAAATGTGAGGCTAATCATTCATGTAAAGCTTTACATGTGCTCAAGTAAGAGTAGGACCAAGATGGGGCGATCCCTGGGAAGTCCTCATGTAGTCTCCCAAGAACAAAGCCATGAGGATGAAAATAGGAAAATATTGTGGTAATGGTAGGCAAACATTATAAGTGGGGTATTAGAGCAATAGCCTCTCCGGGTACGCTGGCCACGTTTCATGTATCTCTTCAGATTCAGGGTATGTGACAACTTGGTCGAATCCCACATCGGCCTGTCGTGGACTTGAGAGATCCAAGGTTTATAAGTTGTTTTCGTCTTACAAGACACACCAGGCTTTGAGGGCCATAATCACATCTGATAGCGTAGATCCCTTGTGAGCTTTGCATTCAAGTGTGTTTAAGTAGTAGTACTAGGATGGGGTGACCACATGGGAAGTCCTCATGTGGTCTCCAAGAATGTAGTCGCGTGCAGCGGAGAAATTTTTTATTTTTTTATTTTAAAGTGCAGCGTAAAATGTTACAGTTGTGGTAGGCGTGGTATTTTATTTTCTACAAAATTCCAATTCATTTATACATATTACGGTTTAGTAGCTGGCTATGTTTTAGGTTTCAAGATTCAAGCCCATGTTTTGGTTCCATGTAATTGTTTGAGTAATGACTAATGGTTATTAGATTATTATTCAGTTGAGACCCCGTACCATATGTTACATCCCTCATAGATAAGATAGATAAAGTAATGCTATATTTTTATGTAAACATTGTACATGTGCTTATGGTAAGTATTCTTGTAGGATTTATCTGGACGGCCACACTTGAGTTATGACTTGCAAATTCCCACCGAGAGAGTAGGAACATACGACACACAGGTACTAATTTCTCTTAACTACTCCAGATTATTTGTCAATAACAATCAGACTTTTTATCATGGTGAAACCTGACTTACAAGGTGCATAGTTAATAGTTGGTAGTATTTGTAACTGGTATGCTCTTTTATTCAAAAGCGTTTAATGCTCTAATGGGAAATGAGTGTGATGCTACCTAGCCGTCATAGTAATTTGAGACAGCTAGTTTATGACCTGGATGGTTGTATTTTGCATTTCGCTTCTCGTTTACTCCCATTCTTCGCCCGAAGAAGAGAGCTTCCTATAAAATTATAAATATGGCGAAGATGTTGGGGGACACAAAATTTCAAAATAGTACCTCCATTCCCAAAAAAAATGCACATTTTCTATTTTATTGTGTTCATTAAAGAAATTGCAACATTTTCATCCAAGGAAAGATTTTTTGATGGTCCTTACACATGGTCATGCTTTCCACCTTAGCTTTTTTCTATAGAAGTTCTATTGTGTCGTTTTTTTACTGCAAACTCAGACACCCTAATTTCACACCACATGTCTCAAACAAGACTTAAACTATTTTGGGAAGGAACACCTTGATCGCAGACCCTGATACCGCTAGGCCAAAGGCCCTTCGGTTTTTAAAATCCACTTTTACCTATTTACTCATTGCAATCATTAAAAAATATTGTGACATTGTTATTATTAGTCAAACAGGCTCTACATACCAGTTACCAAGTGTCCTTCTAGTCAAAGTGTGCTTTATCTGTGTTTAAGGATCAGGACAATCAACTGAATTAAATTGCAAATATATAGATTGAATCACCCAAAGAGATTTTCTGACATGAAGTCCTTCAATCTCAATTTTGATCATTTATGCTTTTTCAAGAAGTTTTGCATGTCTATTTCAATACTAGTGTGTCAAATTGATGCTTTTGACAGTTAGCATGTATAGGTAGTTATTTAGTCAGTCAACGGTTTACTTTCTGAATTAAAATACTAATATCAATATACTAACGTTTTTGTTAAACACAGCTGGTGGAACACTTTTTCCAGTCCGTGGTCAATACATCTGGAATGACACTTCACATCCGGCAGGTATTGATGTAAAATTTGATGTTACAATGACACTGCACTTATTCTGTGATATCTTTAACCAATTACACGATATGGTGAGCTGAGTAAAGGGATGGGTTCGGTTGAAACGGATCAGGTCATGTTGAAGTGTGATACTGGATGCATAATAATTGATTACAAAGACCATTTTATTGCAATCATAATCTAAATTTGTAAAGGCCCTTATAGGGGAATGGGCTTGGGGACCTTAATGCTGTTTCCCTTAACCTATTTGACCTGTTGCCCTTATAGTTTTTTGACCTATAGGAGATGAAACACTATTTAAATTGACCTATTCTTGAATGGGATGAAATGGGCACCTTTGCCCCTTATGTTGACGATAAAATCTATAGCTTTGTGAAGTTGATTATTCATGAAATCTTATTATTTAGTCTATTTGTCTGCTATGTATTTATGTTACCAGGATTAGTTGACCAAATGATTTACAGAACTTTTTAGAAAATGTTTTAACGCATTTTCGTTTATAATATGAATGCAGCTTGCTGGGAAAAATTCTCACCATATAATTGAGGCAACATTCAAAGCATTTGCTAGAGCTCTTAGACAAGCAACAGAGTATGACCCTCGGCGTCGTGGGACTGTTCCTAGGTTTGTTTTAATGCAATTTCCAAAAAAATGCAATATTTTGACTAGACACATGGGTTAGTAAAAATCTTAGACTAATGATCAAATGCCAGAAGCACCCCTAAATTGGACAAATATGAAAATGTGTGGCTCAGTCATTATTAGGGCTGAGCAAAACTGACCGAAACCGATTAATCCCGACAAACCGACCGACCGGATTGTGCCCAATACCGAACCGATAGGTTTCGGGTCGGTATTCGGTTATACAAAATGGCCTATATCGGTATCGGGTCTGTATAAAAATCGACATAAGCCCGACTGAGCTCGACAGCCCGAGAGAATCTTAGGTTTAGTGAAAAATACGTGCCCCTTTTGTGTTTCTCAATTTCAGTCTCACTCAAAAACACCGAAGGTCTCAAGAACACACCGAGGGGTGAATCAAAAACACGATTGTACCTACAATTGAATGGATCAATCTCATCTCAAAAACACGAGGGGTGAATTCTGTACCTACATATGAATCATTCTCATCGCAACAAAACAATGGATTTTATGGAAGTAAGTGTTGTACACTCTTATCTTTAATTTAATTACTTCTTTTGTTGAGTAAAGTATTTAATGTAACGTATAGGATAGATTTTGATTTTGGCTGCAAATTGAGAAATTCATAAGGCATCATGATTGACATATGTTTTTTATGTATACTTGATTACAAGAATACAAATATGCATAAGAAAAAGTTTAGTTGTTTAATCACGATATTTGATTTTGGTGTATTTGATTACAAGAAAAAGTTTAGTTGTTTATCAGGATATACTTGATTACTTTATTACAAGATTACAATAATACTTGACATGTAATAAAGGAAACTGAGTAGCACAATTTAAGTAGTACATTTTGTTGTTTAATTGGGGGTGTCTGGGAGTTGCTTATTTACTTGTTTATTTACATGTTTGGCATTGCTTAGGATCAGACGATAGACGTTGAGAGTCTTGATTGTGATGATAATAAACGCAAAAGGAAAGCCTTGGCCAAACCAACGAAAACGACTTCTCAGTGTTGGAAATACTTTGATCAAAAGTTTGAACAAGATGAAGATGGGGTAGTAAGATGACCCACTACAAATGGTGTGAAGCGTTTTCAAAGCGGATTCAAAACATGGTACGCGGCACTTGAATAATCATTATATGAACTGCGATAAAAACCCCGATGTTGAGAAAATTAAGAAACAAAAAAGACTGGCATTAAAAAAAAAAAAAAAAAAAGAGAGATTGGTGAGAATGACGAGGGTGGCAGTAGTAGCATTGGGACTTTAGAAACCTGGAAGTATGATGAAAAGGTGATTAAAAAGTCGTTGATTAAGTTAATTGTTCTTGCTGAGCTTCCGTTTAAGTTTGTAGAACACCCGACATTCATTGAATATTCCATCAACATGTAACCTAGATTTAATATGCCCTCTCGTTTTACTATTGCTAGGGATGTTTCTAAGTTTTATCTTGACGAGAGGGAGAGCCTAGTCAATTTCTTAAGCAACAACGGCACCACAGCGCATTTAACCACCACTGATACGTGGACTTCTAGTTGTAAAAGAATGAACTTTATGGTTTTAACCGCCGACTTTATAGATGATGATTGGGTAATGCACAAAAGAATTATTAGTTTTAGACTAATTCATAGCCATAGACGGGTGGATATTGGTAGGGCACTTTTTGGAATGTATAACCGGATGGGGTATAAAGAATTTTATGACCATTACGGGTTGATAACATTTCTTCAAATGACAAAGCTCTTGAATACTTGGTAGAAAATTTACCAAGTATGATGGTGGTAAACATTTTCACATAAGATGTATGGCTCATATTTTAAACGTAGTTGCCAAAGATGGTCTAAAAACATTCAATAAGGAAGTAAATACCATAGCCTTGGCCGTGAAATACATAAAACATTCGAGCCAAAGAGATACTAACTTTAAAGAAAGTGTTGAAAAGGCTTGTACTTCAAAAAAGTTTTTGGTTTCCGAATGCCCTACAAGATGGAATTCCACACATGATATGTTGAAAACCGCTATTGAGTTAAAAGAAGCTTTTTTTATTATGATTTTAATAACTCTTGTTTTGCTCGAGACCTTGAGGAAATACCTAAGCGGGCTGATTTTGAGGTTTGTAAGAAGGTAGTTGCATTTTTGGATAAAATTTAAGGAAACAACCGAACTTGTGTCAAACGTATCAAGTCTCGTAGCTCATTTGTGGTTTGGAGAGGTACTTGATATTGATAAGCATCTTCGTGAGTGGCAAGAAAATGCTTCTTTTAAGGTAATAATTGAAGAAATGAGAAAAAAGGTATGACAAATATTGGGGTGATTACAAAAAAATCAACCATTATATGTACTTTGCCGTTATTGTAGATCCCACAATGAAGTCGGAAATAATTGGCTATGGGTTTAGACATTTGATAGAAAATGGTTGTATACCCATGGAGGTCGATGAAGAAAGTGATGAGACGCCAATTCCATTTTTAATTGACGAAGAATTATGTGACAAATTGGTTAAGAAGGTTGGGAAAGATATGGGGTCTTCACCCCCGCTCAACTTATTTCCAACTTTATCTTTAAACGCATTTAAGAAAGCATTACAACGACCACAACTTGTGTTAGTACTTTGACTTGACGTTTATTTTTGTATGTCACTTGATATGTTTGTGCCATATTTTTCTTTGTACATGGCAAACAAGACCCCCATATCTTTCTCAACCTTCTTAACCAATTTGTCACATAATTCTTTGTTGGTTGAAAATGGAATTAGCGTCTCATCACTTTCTTCATCAACCTCCATGGGTATACAACCATTTTCTATCAAATGTCTAAACCCGTAGCCAATTATTTCCGACTTCATTGTGGGATCCAAGATAACGGCAAAGTACATATAATGGTTGATTTTTTTGTAATCACCTCAATATTTGTCATATTTTTTTCTCATTTCTTCAATCATTATCTTAAAAGAAGCATTTTCTTGCCACTCACGAAGATGCTTGTCAATCAAGTACCTCTCCAAACCACAAATGAGCTACGGGATTTGATACATTTGACACAAGTTCGGTTGTTTCCTTAAATTTCTCCAAAAATGCAACTACCTTCTTACAAACCTCAAAATCAGCCTGCTTAGGTATTTCCTCAAGGTCTCGAGCAAAACAAGAGTTATTAAAATAATAATAAAAAAGGCTTCTTTTAACTCAATAGCGGTTTTCAACATATCATGTGTGGAATTCCATCTTGTATGGCATTCGGAAACCAAAAACTTTTTTGAAGTACAAGCCTTTTCAACACTTTCTTTAAAGTTAGTAACTCTTTGGCTAGAATGTTTTATGTATTTCACGGCCAAGGCTATGGTATTGACTTCCTTATTGAATATTTTTAGACCATCTTTGACAACTACGTTTAAAATATGAGCCACACATCTTATGTGAAAATGTTTACCACCATCGTACTTAGTTGGTAAATTTTCTACCAAGTATTCAAGAGCTTTGTCATTTGAAGAAATGTTATAAACCGTAATGGTCAAAACATTCTTTATACCCCATCCAGTTACACATTCCAAAAGTGTCCTACCAATAACCACCCCTCTATGGCTATGAATTGGTCTAAAATTAATAATTCTTTTGTGCATTACCCAATCATCATCTATAAAGTGGGCGGTTAAAACCATAAAGTTCATTCTTTTACAACTAGAAGGTGGTTAAATGAACTGTGGTGCCGTTGTTGCTTAAGAAATTGACTAGGCTCTTCCTCTCGTAAAGATAAAAGTTAGAAACATCCCTAGCAATAGTAAAACGAGAGGGCATATTAAATCTAGATTGCATGTTGGTGGAATATTCAATGAATGCCGGGTGTTCTACAAACTTAAACAGAAGCTCAGCAAGAACAATTAACTTAATCAACGACTTTTTAATCACCTTTTCATCATACTTTCAAGTTTCTATAGTCCCAATGCTACTGCCACCCTCATCATTCTCACCAATCTTTTTTTTAAATGCTAGTCTTTTTTGTTTCTTAATTTTCTCAACATCGGGGTTTTTATCACAGTTCATATAATGATTATTCAAGTGTCGCGTACCATGTTGTTTTGAATCCGCTTCACACCATTTGCAGTAGGTCATCTTAATGACTACCCCATCTTCATCTTGTTCAAACTTTTGATCAAAGTATTTCCAACACTCAGAAGTCGTTTTCTTTGGTTTGTCGGGGGATTTCCTTTTGCATTTATTATCATCACAGTCAAGACTCTCAACGTCTATCGTCTGATCCTAAACAATGCCAAATAAGCAAACTCCCAAACACCCCTTGATTAAACAACTAAATGTACTACTTAAATTGTGCTACTTTGTTTCCTTTATTACATGTCAAGTATTCTTGTAATCAAGTATATCCGGATAAACAACTAAACTTTTTCTTGTAATCAAATACACCAAAATCAAATATCCTGATTAAACAACTAAACTTTTTCTTATGCATATTTGTATTCTTGTAATCAAGTATACATAAAAAAACATACGTCAATCATGATGTGTTATGAATTTCTCAATTTGCAGCCAAAATCAAAATCTATCCTATATGTTACATTAAATACTTTACTCAACAAAAGAAGTAATTAAATTAAAGATAGAGTGTACAACACTTACTTCCATAAAATCCATTGTTTTGTTGAGATGAGAATGATTCATATGTAGGTACAGAAGATGAGATTGATTCACCCCTCGTGTTTTTGAGATGAGATTGATCCATTCAATTGTAGGTACAATCATGTTTTTGATTCAACCCTCGGTGTGTTCTTGAGACCTTCGGTGTTTTTGAGTGAGACTGAAATTGAGAAACACAAAAGGGGCGCGTATTTTTTTACTAAACCTAAGATTCTGTCGCGCTTATGTCGGGTTTTATACCGACCCGATACCGATATAGGCCATTTTGTAAAACCAAATACCGACCTGAAACCTATCGGTTCGGTATCGGGCACAATTGGTTCGGTCGGTTTGTCCGGATTAATCGGTTTCGGTCGGTTTTGCTAAGCCCTATTATTGTGTGGTAATCAGCACAACTGAGGATACAGATAGTATGCAGTAACCTAGGCAAAAACAAAACAGACACTATTAGTCAGTAGAACACTAGAACCACCATATACATGGGTATCTCTGATTACTTATCTTGAGGAAGAAAGAATTGTTGGCTATGTTCAATAAAGACTTTAACTAATAACATATGAAATGATTTGCTCAAAGAAAAATCATAAAATGGAAATAAAATTTGTCAGATAAATACAGAAAGTAACTGTTGATAAAACTGAAAGCGACACTATAGGCCTTGACAAAACAGAAGATGAGAATATCATGCATATGTTATTTAGGACAATAATCCATTGTGAAGTTTACAGGTTAATGAACAACAATTTCACAATCCTTTTTTTTTTTTTTTTTTTTTTTTTTTCTCTTTCTCATCTTGCTATTGTGTATACAGCTCAAAGGGGGTGTTGTCCCGTTCCTAAAGCACTTTAAGAACAAACTCCAATCACGAATCATGGTATCTAGAATGGGTATTCTTTTTCTTTTCATAATCACTCATAGTGTCCGGCATTTGAGTGTTTGACAGAGTCAAATTTTGAAATGTGCAGGAAACTGTAATGATGTTGTTTTGGCCCTTGACCCAACCTATTACACCAGGTAGAACAGAACATTGTTGTACATCACATAAAGAAAATTCATGTTTGAAGTGTTGCATGGCCTCGTGCTACAAATGTTGATGAAGGCGTCAATCATGGAGGCTATTGGGGGCTCATGCAGACAAGAAAACATGTATTCTCTGCATGTGTTGAACCCATTATCATGTGATGTGAGAAGTTTGTCTGAACTCATTGTTTTCATGAGAATTTCAAATAATCAAATTTTGTGATGTTATATAAAAACATGCATTTTCTTTCTAGAAGAGCTCTGAAGGCAAAATACTAAATATTTGGTAGTGTTGTTTGAGCATGGTGCATGTATGAACGACCATTTCCCACAACTGTCGGCGCATCGCCGCCACATCATTTTCCTTCATTGCGCAACCATGTTTTCATTTTTCCTGGTTATGTTTCTAATTTTATATTGTGACCACTTACCATTATTTATTTATTTTTACTAAAATATATTACTAACTCGCATACCCTTAAGAAAAGAAAATTAAAATAAATAAAAAAGGGTTAAAACTTGTCCATGGTTGGAGCCACTGGCCGTATGTTGTCCAATAATAGACAAGTGCATACACAATGTATGCTCTTACATGTCTTTGATGTTAAGAATCCGGCACATGCCATGATAGCTGTAGCACTCTAGAGCTATAGAAGGCAATTTAAATAATTTAGCTTCGTCGAAGAGCTCTGAAGAGGTCCATTACGAAATAAGGTTTGTGGTTGTTTAGTTCCCTAGAGGCTAGAGCCATAGAAGGCAACGTCCTAATTTGGATGTACAGGACGGAATAGTTTACATTTAATGTATAACTAGCAGGGTGCCCGCGCGATACGGCGGCGGGTACCCTGTGATATATCTTCGGGCAATATGATGTTATTTGGCCATACTTTTTTTTTAATAATTACTTTACGGATAACAATAATTTTAAATAAGACAGTAGTATAATTGCAAATAGTTAAAAAGTTATGTGATTGTCAACGCATTGTTGCGGTGACAAATAGGCGGACATTGGTTGCTTGACGATGTAGGAGGTCGTAGTGGTCGACATTAATGGGTAGTTGCAAATAACTAAATGGTTGTGTGATCACATAGTTACGCATATCATTTATAACATAAAACTTTTTGATGCGTTTAACATGTTGCCTCCAAGATTTAAAAGAAAGTTTCTATATAAGCTATATATGTAAAAGTTACAACTTTAAAGTAAAAAATAGACAATATTTCACCGTTCGTCTCTAAACTTGTCGCAATTCGCGCATTTCGTCCTTAAACCTTTTTTTTGGCATTTTCGTCCCTGAACTTTGCATTTTTCGCGCGTTTGGTCCCTGGAACCAACTTTTGGCTGACGGACGTTTCTTTGCAACGTTAGTTGACCAGTCAACTGGGTTTTTTGTCATTTCACATTTTAGCAATTTACTAATTGAATGCTTGGTCCCTGAATATAAAACGGCTATTACAACCCTATTGGGTCACTTGTTACTGTGCAAACCCGATCATCTTCAAACTGTTACTCTGCAACCCGATCATTGTCACACACAAACAATCTCATACACACCGTGATTCTTGCAATGGCCAACAAAGATTGGAGCAAAGTTCCGTTGACTGAAGACATGAAAGATTATCTTTATGAAACCTATAAGGATAGCTGGAAGCCAGGAGATGAGGTGTCTGATGAAATGTTAGACACCTTATGGAACTATGCTATGGTGGAAGGTTAGCACATTGTTGCATTGTTCTTGTTTATAGTTAAATTTAGAGTAAATGATTTGAGTTGAACTTTTTTTGATCATCTGCCCCATCTTATTTTGACAGTTCTCAAAAAAGGACCTAGTAAGGAATTTCCTACCATTCAAGCTGTGTTGGGTCAGACCTCAAAACCCATGGAGGGAAAGCAAGCAGAAGAGAATAAAGGTATGCATTTTGGTATTTATTTAAAATGGCCAACCTTGAGCATGTGTTTACACCATTTTGATGTTGATTTGCCCTTTTGTTGTGGCTCTAATGAATGCTCTTTAGGTTAGTTTATGATTTACCTAAGTGAGTCTGCAATTTGACTTTAGCAATTAAGGGCCTTTATCCAGATTGACTTTAGCAAGTCAAACTGCATTACTCAAAGTGCAAATGGTGTTTCACTTTAGCAGTTAAGGGCCTTTGTATTTGACCTAATGAGTGCCCATTGTCTAGTGTAGCCCTTTAGGGGTGTTTGAATGTCTAAAAAACAGAGTTAGCATATTGGTTTGATATATGTATTACATCTAACCTGTGTTAATTATTATGTTGCAGATGAGCATCAGGATAAGGTTTATGACAGTAGGCTTCAAAACCTTGAGAAGAAGATTTCCATCCTTGAGAAAAGGATGGAACCAATTGAGGAGGTGTACTTTTCCCGAGGAGATTACGGATTCGGGAGTGAAAAATTGACTCAAGAAGTGGCTCCCGTTGATAAGAGGATTGAACACCTTGAAAGGAAGCAACAATGGCTTGAAAAGAGGATGCTAAACCTTGAGTATCAGTGCTACTAAAAGGCAATGAAGGATATTCCAAGTGAAGAGGAAGTATCTAGTGAAGAGGAATTTTGTACTGCAGAGGATGTTGCAAATGAGGTGATTAGTGTGTCAAGTGAAGAGGATGAAGCTACTCCAATAATATCCAGGCCTTCCACTTCAAAGATCCACAACTCTGAAAGGTCAAGCTGCTTCAACTTCAATTGCTGAAGATGTTCCAAAGATATCCAGACCTTCCAATAGACCTCCTTCATCTTCAAAAATAGGTGGTCAAAAGAAAACAGGTCCATCAACTTCAACTCCAAGAGGCAGAGCTTCCACTTCAACTGCCGCACCTGCTCCGAAAAGACCCAGAGGCAGACCTCCTTCATCTTAAAAAACAGGTGGTCAAAAGAAAACAGCTCCATCAACTTCAGCTCCAAGAGGCAAAGCTTCTACTTCAACTGCTGCACCTGCTCCCAAAAGACCCAGAGGCAGACCTCCTTCATCTTCAAAAACAGGTGTCAAAAGAAAAAAGGTCCATCACAAGCTCCTCCATCAGAAGCTCCATCAACGGAGTCATAATTGGTTTAAGAGCTCGAGATGCTCCAGATGTTGAATGGTTTTGAAGTTGACTTGAGGTATGGGTTGTTCTAATTATATGTTTATAAACAATTACTTTTGCTGCTATATTGTACATTCAATTATAGTTGTAAATGCTCCAACTTTTTTGACATTTAGTTATATTTGGAAATGCTCCAACTATTTGGTTGTAAAAAGTAACATACTTATCTACTATTAGTAAATATGCAGGTTTTCTATGTTTACATCATTTGAGTTTTGTTTGTTGGACGTAGTAAGGATTATAAGTCTAGTTATATAAGAGTTTGTAATTTGAGTGTTGATTGTAAGTTGACTTGTAAAAGTCAGTTAAAGGCATGGGCAGTACCTTTTGATGTTTTATGGATTGTTTGGAAATAAAATTACACATTCAAACAACTTAGTTTGGAAATGCAATTGAATTAGTCAACACATAGAAAACATATGATTTTCAGTAAGCATAACAAGAAAAGGTACAAAAGACATTTTCTCAAACAATTTGGGTTAATACTATTGAGAAAAAAAAGTTTGTACTGTTGGGTGTAGTTAGTACTGGTAGGCTAAAAGTTACTACGGGTGGGTTACAATTCATACTGTTTGTGTATAACCGTTATTCATTAATTTATTCTAACCATTGAATGAATTAATTGGAAAAAATAGGTTTACAGTTGTGAGGATTTATGATCAGGGCGTGTGTTTGTTTGTTGAGTAACTTGTTAGGATAATAAGTGATTAGTGATAAATAAAGTTTGGGAATATAAAAGTGTAATAAATGTCTGTTCAACATATGTTCCATTTGCATAGTCAAAACTAGTAGTATACAAATTCAACCGAGTAAGACGTGTGTCTTTTTCAAAGCAAAAAAAAAAAAAAAAAAAAAAAACATTATGTTTCCTAACGCAATGGGTATAAATTGGAGCATTTGTAAACAACAAAATCATTCAAAACAACTTAAGTCTATACAATTTAAAAAATGGCATCAACCTCAAGAATTAACGTCCAAGAGAATGAAGCTTCAATACTTCAAGAACCGGCATTTGAAGAAAAAGCTTCAATACTTACTAGAAGAGGCTGAAGAAGAAAGTGAGGAAGTACAACAACAGACCTTTGAAGAAACTATTGATCTGTATTTTAAAGAAAAGCTTCAAATACAACAAAAAAAATTGATAAAATTTGAAAAACAAGAAAAAGCTGCTAGAGAAAAACCAAGGCGAAAAAGTAAATACACTTGGAAGAAGATGTGGGCATACAGAAAATGCAAAAATATTGCGTCTGAGGAAAAGGAAGACTCATCAGATAATGTGTAACACCCCAACCCGACAAGGGTAAAAGTGTCACAATAATATGGTGTTACATCAGAACAAATAGAACAGATCAAAAGCGGAAGTCTTACATAAGTAACTTGCTTTAAATGACTATGGTAAAAATCTTTAATTCAACTCTACTCTCAATCCCAGAAAGCTATCCCAAAGCTAACTTGAATACCTGCCGCGGTGAAAAGAAATGTGGCTGAGCTTAAAAAGCCCAGTGAACGGATATAACAATAATAAACTGAAATAAAATGCTGAAGTACAAATGGTATATTTGGGGAAAACATATTTAGGTATAACTGATAATATGAAAATAGAATGTAAAGGTTAGGTAAGGAATTCATACAGTCACCTGTATAAACAGAATCAGAATATACCATGAGCTCAAAAACATATCATAATCACATAAGTTGTACAAGAAGTAGCTAGCTCCATTGTACCGGAAGTGAAAGGAGTGCATTGCACGTACAACCAGTCACTAAACATAATCATATCTTATCATAACAGAAAACAGATCTAGGATGCATCCATACGCCCCTGAAAATTAGTGCACATTCATATATAACAGAAGGGACGTGGCAGAACATCACTCTACTGCCCTAGAGTCATGCCATAGGTGCATCTATGACACGGACATGGAACCCCCATGCCTAGTGAAGCTCAGGTAACAAAAGGGTCAAACAAATGGTTCAGATAACAAAGGTTCATGTCAAAGGTTCATAGCAAAGGTTTATCATAGTAAGGTTCAAACAGAAAGTTCATATCAAAGGTTCATATCACAAAGGAAACCTTAAGGATAAGGTCAGAATATCCGTACCTCGAACAGAAGCAAAGCTGACAAAAGTAGGAAGATCAAATAACGGAATAGAACTCTCCTTCAGAAATCTACACACGATGTATTACTCATTAATATCTTATTTAATCATTTACTTTTTCACTTTCCATATTAGTTCTAGGGTTTACATAAATATTTAGGTTAAATATTTAATAACTTTTTAATATGGTTTTAGGGTTTAAAGTGTACTTATATTAAAGTATAGGGTTTTAATTATAAATATCACAAGTATACATATTATCCAAGTTAGTCCCTTAACTTTCATATTTTATGAATTAGTCCTTATAATTTAGTGATTTATAATTTAACCCCTCAAGTTGTATGAATTTCAAATTTTAGCCCATTAATTACACAATTTACCAAATAAACCTTTAATATACAAATATTACACAATACACCCCTCTACTTAAGTTATACTACTAACCCTTTAGTTATTTAGAGTTTATAAAATTAACCCCCAAGTTTCAATATTTACAAAACACACCCTTTTCTTTTTTACAAAACCACTCGGTTTACAAAATAAATCCCAAAACCCTAACCCTATCTTCTTCCAATCCTTACCCATCATTATTACAACCTTAAACCTTATTAATTATACTAAAAATTTCCAAAAACCCTAACCCTAGCTTCATACGCTTTCTTTCCTTTTATTCTTCTTTTATTCGACTCAAATAAACTCAAACAATTTACATGAGCTTCAAATATATGAGTTCTGATTTTATATAGCTCACATAACATGTAACAATTGCATAAAAAAAATTCAGATCGAAATACCTGTGGAAGGATTCTGTATTGATTTGTGCAAACACTTGGGATGTTAATCTCAGTAATGTGTTTAGGATATTTATGAATGAATGTGAGTTAGCACGCGGAATTTACTAAAACACACTAAAGGAACAAAGGTGGTGAATAAGTAAATGAGAATGAACACAACATGAATAACACAAAACGATTCAATATTATTGATGAAATAATACGGGTGATCTAAACTATCACCAGGATTACAAGTGTAACCTTGAATCTTTGATACGTGAAAGGGTTTAAATATGGAAGTTATGCATGGAAAACTATGGGAAAGATGTGGGAAAAAGATATCTAAGAAGGTGACTTAAGGGTTCCTTTTATAGTATAAGGAGCCCTTATTACAAGTGGTCAAGTTGCTTAATATAATATATTAGAGGTTTATCTTATCCTAATATTACACCTTTCAAGGTAAAACACTCCATTATATCTACTGAGACTTCTGTACTACTTCTACTTAACGTATAACTTTGTACAAAGACTAATAATACAACTAAATATCTCTAAATAAAATATAGCAACTTGTCGTGAAAACTGGCAGGACCTTCTTTAACTAGCAGTACCTTCTTACCCAGAAGGTACTGTTAGTATATCTTCAATATCAGCAAAACTGAAGAGGCAGGCTTAACTATCAACTAGCAGGCTCTTCTGGCAGACTCTTTACTTTGTGCATTTTATTCCCAACAATCCTCCCCTAAACTTGTTATTCCCATTTAAAATAACCAAGTTTCTTTGTGAATAAAATTCATACCTTGAGGATTTAAGAGAACTCTTCCAAAAACCTTATCTTTTTCTCCTTAGGCTTTCATACTGATCAAATATGCTCGCCTTCAATCTTTTGACAGCATCAGTCTCTTCTTCACACAAAAGCTTATTAGAGATCAAGACTGATAATACTTCATAGCTTAAAGGATACTCTTTCTCACCTAGCATAAAGAGCTCTATTCCACTCTGAGTGGAAAGACAATGAACATGACTCATGCTGAAGTATTCCCATGTAACAGATAAATCATAGTAAGGAAATTTCCAATGAGTATCAGTAGGATTTGGATCATACAATCTGCTGAACTCAACCCATAGCTCTTGTTCCTTTGCATCTGGCTTATACTTGGTTTTCAGCTTCTCTTGAACTAATACCCATAATTCATCTAAATCCATTCTGCTACATGCTCTAAGTAGATTTTCAAAGTTCTTGAAAATCTCAACCTTGTTTCCAACTCTTGTTATCTTCCATGCTTTGCCAAACTTGTCATTGAAGATTTCCCAATCTATGACTGGATGCCTTGCATGTAAAGGCTCAGCAAAAACAACTTGTGGAACATGGACAACCATTTCTCTTGATTGAACAGGAGGCAATTCTGCTGTCTCTTTTTGTTCCTTCTGATCATCTTTTCTTCCTTTGGAAGGCCTTTCTTGAGCATTCATGAGAAAACTGGTTTTGTTTCTTCTGTAAGCCTCTAAGTATAGAAGCTTTAATTCATCAAAAGATTTACCTTTGAGTTGATGATCTTTCATGTTCACTTCTCTTTTCAGATATATCTTGAAGAATTTCTTTTGATCTGCTTCAGAATGTGGCATTTTAAATCCTTTCTTCTGATTCTTCTGAATCTGCTGATAGACATCATCCAATGCCTCTTGATTGTATTTCTTGGTGATGAAATCATTGAGCTTGATTGTCATTTCATCTGAGCTAAGAGATTCTTCACAAACCAGGGTATAAGCTTCACCTCTTACAATTGGATCAATGGAAATGATGTATTGCAGCTGAGCATCAAACTTTTCTTGCAGCATTCTTGATTCTTCTTCAGCCCCTATAACTTCTTCTTCATGAAGCTGTTTGGACAACTCTTCATCTACAGCCAATTGTGCTTGCTCTTTCTGGTTCATCTTTTTAGGCTTTGGTTCATCTTCAACCACAATTTTCTTGCCCTTGTCTTTTGGTGATGATACTGGACTTGGAGCAGCAGATTGTTCATCAGAAACAAGAAACCTCCCCTTAGGCTGTGATCCTCTCTTTCTTTTGTAAGACACTTGATCAGAACCTTTTAAATTCATAGCTAATAACCTCTGAATCCTAGCAGGCTCTTGCTCTGCTTCAGCAGTATCTTTTTCTGTTTCAGCATTATCTTTTTCTGTTTTAGCAGAATCTTTCAGGCTAACAAGCTCTTTTTCTTGAGTAGCAGGCTCTGTTTCTTGAATAGCAGGCTCTTCATCAAACACTTGAGTTCCTTCATGAAACTGAAATTGAATCTCTTCTTCATTTTTAGAACTACCCATCCTCCCTTTTTTGGAAGAGAGACCCAAACCCTCTGCATCTGAACTTGAGGAACTAGAAACAACCAACTGAGATGTTCTTTTACCCTTCAACAATTTCACCTTCAACTCTAATTTCTCAACCCTCTTAACTAACTTGGTGTTGATCTCTGTAAAATGTTTGTTTTGACTTTCAAGAGTAGTTTGCAAGTGCTGCACTTGCTCCTTTAATTCCCTGATAGTCTGAGCATCTACACTTTGTTGTGGAGGAGATTATGGTGAGTTATGGTGTGATAATGATGGTGATGTTGCAGATGGTGTTTGTGTTGGTTAGTGAGATAGTAATGGTGCTGGTGATGGTGGTGTGACTGATGGTACTGTTGCTGAGTGGGATGGTACTGGTGATGGATGTGGTGATGGATGATCAGATGATGTGGATGGTTATTCAGAATGTTGTGGTAACATTTCCTCAAAAAGTGGTACTTCTTCTCCTTGAAAACCAATTTTCATGTTTGAAAACACATTGTGTGTAAGTTTGGGAGTCTTAAAAGGTTTGTTTGGGGGAAGTAACAAATGTTTGGATTTGTTGATGAGGCACTGAATGAACCTTGGGTACATCAAAAACTTTGTTTCACTGTCCACATTTTTAACCAATCCTTCAAAAATATATTTTGAAAAGTTGAATTTCTTGTTTGTTGCCAGACAAATGAAAGCTGCAGCCATGTTGCCACTAAACTGCTCCCATGAGGTTTTCTTTTGGCTTAAACAATGAAGGATGGTATGAATCAAAAATCTCCATTGAGGGGTAAAATGCTTTTTAAGAAATGTAAGCTTTGTAGAAGTTACATTATACCCCATTTTTGTCAAATTTTCAAAGATTTTAGTATCAGGTAGTTGACTAATGCCATCTGAATCATCCAAACGAAGATGTCTTCTAATGGATGACTTGGTAAAAGTCAAGGTTATACCATCCACTTTGACCTCTAACTCTTGAATCCTATTCCTAAGAGTGTTAACTCTAGCCGTTTGCCAAAATTGTGAAATTTGAGATTCAAAAATAGTGGGATTCACCAGTAAAGCAAACCTGACATAAGAATTGTTTAGAAAATCCACTGCTTGTTGAAAAGTTTTATTGTCATCAGACTTTTCCAAAAATGCTAATTGGTTGTGATGTTTGACAAAACTTAGACGAGCCATGGTGAAAGGTTTGATGAAAATTTTGATTTTGATGGTGGGATTTTATTGTTGTACTGGTAGAAGATGAAAGGTGAGTGTGAATTATGATAAGGATTGATTATGAGAAAAATGACTTTTGATCGACTATAAAAGATATGGATAAGTAATTGAAGAGGCGGTCAAAAAGATCTTTTATTGTAATAACTATATCCTTAATTCGAGGAAAACATGAATAATTCACAAAAATACCCTTTAAAAACAACGGCTATATTTTAACCTGACAGACTCAACGGCTATGTAGCAGTACCATTTTACTCTACCAGTACTAAAATTTGAACTACCAGTACCTTGTTTTTGAAATAAAACTTGGCAGTCTCTTTGAAATTTTAGAAAATATCCCTTATAGTTTTTAGCAAACTATCAGCTATCAACGGATTTGATAAGTCTTTACCAATAGCCGTTTGCTTTGGACTAGTCAGCTCTTAAAGTTTTGAAAAACTTGGTGAACTGATTACCATTTCCATATCCTGATTGTGTTAGCAAGCTTGAGCAACCTGAAATGGTTAGTTGTAAACCAAAAGAACAGAATGCAAAGCACTTGTTTTATAGCATTGTTAACATTTAAACATCAAGATGAGCAAAAACAGAGCAAACTTTGAACTAACAGTACCAATTTTGTACTGACAGTACCTTATGACTAACTAGCAGTACCATGTTTAGAGGCCAGAACTTGTTTATTTATATACAAAACACATGTTTTTCAAAGATTTATCATACCAATACCTGCTACCAGGTATTTAAACCTACCTAAATCAAAAGCTTTGGTGAGAAGGTCTGCAAAATTATTTTCAGAATCAATTTTGACAACTTGAATTAACTTTTTCTCATTGCAATCTCTTATGAAATGGTGTCTGATTTCAATGTGTTTTATTTTAGAATGTTGAACTGGATTTTTAATGATACATATAGTACTAATATTGTCAATGTAAATAATGGTGTTAAGAAAATTGTACCCATAGTCAAGCAATTGATTCTGGATCCAAAGAACTTGGACACAACAACTTGCACTTGCAACATATTCTGCTTCAGTTGTAGAGTTGGCCACCATTGTTTGCTTCTTGCATTGCCATGATATGAGTCTGCAACCAAGAAATTGACATCCACCAGTTGTGGATTTTCTGTCTAGGGTTGCACCAGCATAGTCACTATCTGAGTAAGCTACCAAATCAAAAGATGATTCCCTTGGATACCATAGACCCAACTTTGGCTGGCCCTTGAGGTATCTGAAGATCCTTTTGACTGCTGTGAGATGAGAAACTTTTGGATTGACTTGAAACCTTGCACATACACATACTGAGAACATGATATCTGGTCTTGATGATGTAAGGTACATTAGGGACCCAATCATTGATCTGTAGTTGTGCACATCAACATCTTCACCCTCAGCATCTTTGTGTAACCCCTTTTCTGGATCCATTGGTGTACTTGCAACCTTTGAATCTGCAAACCCAAATTTCCTTAGGATCTCAGCTACATACTTATCTTGGCTGATAAATATGCCTTCATTTGATTGTTTCACTTGGAGACCCAGAAAGAAAGTAAGTTCCCCCATGGAACTCATTTCAAACTTACTATGCATAAGTTTTTCAAACTCTACACACAATTCTTGATTTGCGGATCCAAAGATAATGTCATCAACATAAATCTGCACCAGCAAGATGTCTTTCTTGGTTCTTTTGATGAACAAAGTTGGATCAATCTTGCCTCTTTGAAATCCATTTTCCAATAAATAGAAAGCCAATGTTTCATACCATGCTCTAGGAGCTTGGTGTAGACCATAAAGAGCTTTGGTAACCTTGTACACCTTGTCTGGATATTCTGCATCAATGAAGCCTGGAGGTTGAGAAACATACACCTCTTCTTCAATAGTACCATATAAAAAGGCACTTTTGACATCCATTTGGTAGACAGTGAATCCTATGAAAGAAGGATAGGCCAAGAATAGCCTAATTGCTTCAATTCTTGCAACTGGAGCAAAAACTTCTTCATAATCCACTCCTTCTTCTTGAGTATACCCTTGGGCCACCAATCTGGCTTTGTTTTTGATCACTATTCCCCTTTCATCTTTCTTATTTCTGAAAACCCATTTGGTTCCAATTGCCCTGTAACCTTTGGGCAAATCAACCAGTACCCAAACCTTCTGCAGTTTGAATTGAAGTAGCTCTTCTTGCATTGCTTCAACCCATCTTGAATCATCTAAGGCTTTTGTAATGTTTTTGGGTTCTACTTGAGAGAGAAAGCATGAAAACAGTCATATGTGGGCAACTTCATGGTTCTTTTCTTCATACACAGCTAGGACAAACCCATCTTTATCTGAAGATAAGACTTAAGTCCTTGTTTTAACACCAGAATCAATGCTGCCAATCACATTATCAATGGAGTGATCTTTGAGAATTCTTGTGTTGTATGTTGTAGGAACATCATAGGAAATTGGAAGATTTCCAATCCCTACATCTTCTGGTAAGGAATCATCTGATAGAACATTTAATGGTTCAGCAGGACCAATTTGTGAACTGGCAGTACCATCTGTTGAACTGGCAGTACCATCTTGTGAATTGACAGTACCATTTCCATTTTCAGAATTTTCTTGATTCCCTTGATCTTGAGTTCCATGATCATCTTCAACACCTTCATTTGTAGTATTTGAAGGCTCTCCATGACTTGAAGATGAATCCAATCCTGTCCAAATTGGCATCAAGATGTAATCTTGATCCTCAGTTGTTTCATCATTGTCTTCAAAACTTGCATTATCATTAGTATTTGTACCTGTAACAGGCACATAATTCATAGATTCTGAAAGCTTATCAATGTCAAAACACCAATCTGGTCCAGTGCCTGCAACATTTGGTAGTTTTTCTTGAAACTCTATGTGCAGGTTTTCTTCCACTAGCCTAGTGCATTTATTATACACCCTATAGGCCTTACTTTGCAAAGAATACCCTATCATGTAGCCTTCATCAGCTTTTCCTTCAAGCTTTCCTAGATGATCTTTGGTATTGAGAATAGTGACATGACATCCAAAAGGTCTCATAAAACTTAGAGATGGTGTTCTACCAAACAAAAGTTCATAAGGAGTCTTTCTATGAGGTTTAATCACAAGAACCCTATTCTGTATATAACAAGCAATACCTACTGCTTCAGCCCAAAATGAAATAGGAAACTTAGAATCTACTAGCATTGTTCTAGCAGCCTCTATAAGTGTTCTATTTTTCCTTTCTGCTGCTCCATTTTGCTGTGGGGTTCTAGCTACACTATATTCTCTTTTTATTCCTTTTTCTTTGCAAAATTCATCCATAACTCTATTTTTGAATTCTGTCCCATTGTCACATCTAATTACTTTTACTTTCTTATCAATTTGGTTTTCTATCCCTGTAATGTAGGACTTAAGGATCTCACTTGTTTCGTCCTTAGTTCTTAAAAAGAAAACCCAAGAGAATCTGCTGTAATCATCAGTAACTACAAGACAATATCTTTTACCAATCAAGCTATTCACAGATGTAGGACCAAAGAGGTCCATATGAAGCATGTATAAAGCTTGAGAAATTGAGTTATGGGTCTTGGGCTTACAAGAAGCTCTATGTTGTTTGCCTTTTAGACAATCAACACAGGTTTGGTCATTTTGAAAAATCTTTTTGGGTAAACCTCTAACCAAATCATATTTTGCAATTGTATTGATTGTTTTAAAGTTTACATGACCAAGTCTTCTATGCCATAGCATAGATTCATCCAATGAGGCTTTTGCTACTAGACAGGTTAAACTCTCTTTAGGAACAATGTTCTTTAAATCAATAATGTACATATTGTTCTTTCTAGGGATTTTAAAAAGAATCTGATTTTCATCAGGAATTTTAAAATCAGGAGAAAGTACAATGCATTCAGTGTCAGTAAAAAGAACATTGTTCTTTGTGTCACACATTTGTGAGACACTTAAGAGATTAAACTGTAGTTCTTTCACAAAGTACACATTTTCAAAATCTAATTTACTGGTTTTAGTTGTACCTTTACCAGTAATCTTTCCTTTGATTCCTCCCCCAAAGGTAACATATCCTCCATCAAATGATTTGAAGTCTGTGAGGTAAGACATGTTGCCTGTCATGTGCCTTGAACATCCACTATCTACATATCTTTGATCTGCAATATCATTTGAATGGTCCTGCACATGTATACACATATTAGTTTCCTTGGGGTACCCAAGCCATGACTGACTTGGGTTTGCCTCGTGCATCAATGTAATCAAACCTTTTTAGGACTGTTGATGCACCATTTGATTGGAGTGGTCTCCAAATCCAACATGCTGAGGACTTAACAGCATTTTCATTTTTGACACATTTTGTGGTTTTTGGTCTGACAGTACCATTTTTGGCAGTACCATTTGGTCTAGCAGGACCATTTGGTCTAGCAGGACTTCTTGGTTTTGGTCTCCAATTTTGTGTTTTAACCACATAATCCCTTTCAGTGAGACTTTTCACAACTCTTGGTGTATGTTTGAAAGTATTACTTGCACCCTTAGTAGTGAATTTTGGGTAAACAGGCTCATTTGGTCTAACAGTATGATTGACTTTTGGTGTGTTAGATTTCACAGAACCTTTTCTGGGGTTTGTTTTACTTGTTTTAGACCTTGATGTACTCCCAGAAACCCAATTGTTACAATAAGCATGAGTATGATTAAAACTACCACAGTAATAGCATGCCTTATTATACAAAACAAAGTTATCACCAAGTTGATGTGACTTAAGATTGTTCCAATTTCTTTGACTACCTCTAGGTTTGCTATTACATTTAGCACAGCATTCAACTGTTTTTAGAACAACTTTAGTCTTTGTGATACTTTCTATACTTTTAGGACTGATTGGTCCTACTTTGTTTCCTTTCTTAGAAACAGTCTCTTTTCCTTTCTCATCAGATGTACAATCTTCAATAGTTGTAACATCTGAGCTCTTATCAGTGAGCACCTTTTCTTTGGAGAGTGAAGTATCACTTGTACTCTCAAAAGGTTCACTATTTTCTACAGATTTTACTTTTTCTAGTGGTTTATTTGTGAGTTCATGTAAACCTGATTCAGCAAGATCTAAACCTGTGGGACAGGGAATTCCTCTGTAAGGAGGTGAACATGTGTTGTATCCAATTCCAGATTTGATTTTCTTGTTCATTTGGTTCTCAACTATACTTTTAGTACAAGCAGAAGCATTTTCTAATGTTGTAACAGTTAGTTGAATATTATCTTTTGCTTGTTTCACTTTAGCAAACTCAGTTCTTAACAGGTTTATTTCAGCATCTTTAAGAAATATGTCTCTATTAAGAATAGCTTTGTGTCAGAAAAGGTGAGTTCATTTTCTCTAAAGTGAATTATCTGTTTCTCAAGTTTGGACATACCACACTTATGATTAACTAGGTCTTGATGAGTTTTTCTTTGTTCTACTTTCAGTTCATCATAAAGTTTTCTTAAGATTTCTAGTTCTTTAAAAACTTCACAAGTAGCAGAACATTTAGTAATTTGTACCTCAGGATTGGAGAGAGCCATTAAAGCCATTTCATTTGAGGATGACTCTTCTTCACCCATAAAACTCCAATCAAAACCCAGCCCATCAATAGCTACCATAGCTTTTGTTTCAGTGATGTCCACTTCCTTGCTCTTGTTCTCATTGTTTCCCCTGTTCTTGTTCTCAAAACCTCTTCCCTTATCACCCTGCTTCTTTGGTCTTCTACATTCTCTTGAGTAGTGACCCTTCATGTGGCAGTTGTAGCACTCCACTTTAGATTTGTCATACCCAGCAGGTTCATTGCCATTGATGACAATCTTCTTTCCAGTCCTCATCAAATATTTCTTAGCCCTCATGCTAAGAAGTGAAAGTTGCCATTTTATGTCCATTTCTTCAAGATCATCATCACTGATTTCTTGAAGATCTTCAAAGGTCAATGTGGAACCATTGTGTTGTGATGTTAGGAAAGCACAACCAATTGTTTCATCTAAAATGGTTTTGGTACTGCTGGAAGTACTGGCAGTACCAAAATTTGTGTTTGTAGTACCTTCTTCTCTACCATCTTTTTCTTCATCAACTTTCTTGGAAGTACCATGAGATGACATAAATGCCATATTTCCTGAGTTTGAACTAGTAGACTTCTTTAGTTCATGCTCTACTATTTTGAAGTTGCTGTAAAGATCATTGAGACTCATGGAATCAATATCTGGTTTGTTTTTCCAGACAATGACATGCATGGCCCATTCAGAGGGTAGGTTTCTAAGGAATTTAGAGTTTAAGTCTTCTTGAGATATTATCACTTCATGAATGGCTAACTGACTAGAAAGCTTTTGTAGTCTATTAAACATGCTGTCCAAAGACTCATTTGGTGTGGCTGAAAAGTTTTCAAACTGTTGTTTTAAAAGTGTTTTCTGGGTTTTCTTGGTGGCATCATTACCACCAAATCTAGCCACAATAGCTTGAAAAAGGGTTTTAGCACACTTGTACTTGTTAAAGATTAAAAGCTGGTCATTTGGAATAGACATGAGAAGCATACTCCTGGCTTTAAGATCATTTCTCTTTTGAATTCTTTCTTCAGCTGTTATTGGGTTTACTTGCACAGTTGCGACAAGTGCATCATTTACTGTGGAGGTGGTGGTTACTGGTTTAAATGAGTTTCCTTCTTCAATGATCTCCCAAAGTGCAAAGTCTTGCACTTGGAAGTATTGTTCAACCCTCAGTCTCCACATCTCAAACTCATTCTGTTTGAGTAATGGAAGTTTTGCAGCACATTGGTTTGAATGTGCTCAACATCCATTTTTGCTTTGTTCTTTTATGTCGTAAATATCAGCCTTACTCTGATACCACTTGTGGAAGGATTCTGTATTGATTTGTGCAAACACTTGGGATGTTAATCTCAGTAATGTGTTTAGGATATTTATGAATGAATGTGAGTTAGCACGCGGAATTTACTAAAACACACTAAAGGAACAAAGGTGGTGAATAAGTAAATGAGAATGAACACAACATGAATAACACAAAACGATTCAATATTATTGATGAAATAATACGGGTGATCTAAACTATCACCAGGATTACAAGTGTAACCTTGAATCTTTGATACGTGAAAGGGTTTAAATATGGAAGTTAAGCATGGAAAACTATGGGAAAGATGTGGGAAAAAGATATCTAAGAAGGTGACTTAAGGGTTCCTTTTATAGTATAATGAGCCCTTATTACAAGTGGTCAAGTTGCTTAATATAATATATTAGAGGTTTATCTTATCCTAATATTACACCTTTCAAGGTAAAACACTCCATTATATCTACTGAGACTTCTGTACTACTTCTACTTAACGTATAACTTTGTACAAAGACTAATAATACAACTAAATATCTCTAAATAAAATATAGCAACTTGTCGTGAAAACTGGCAGGACCTTCTTTAACTAGCAGTACCTTCTTACCTAGAATGTACTGTTAGTATATCTTCAATATCAGCAAAACTGAAGAGGCAGGCTTAACTATCAACTAGCAGGCTCTTCTGGTAGACTCTTTACTTTGTGCATTTTATTCCTAACAATACCAATAATTTTATTCAGGCTGATTAAGGTTTTATGCGATTTAGGGTTTATAGTTTTATTTAAAATTCGTAGGATCACTCTAACATGCATGATTCGATTTTACTATTTTATACAGATCATATATGATATACAGGATGATATAAAAATACTAGAAAGAGATTTGAACGTGTAAACAAGCATAATGGATTTTTACCTCTCGGTTTGAACTAATTCGAACAAAACAATTCCAAACGATTGATCCAAACTTTACCAGCCTCAATTATGAATTTTCCCCACTTCTTTGGCTTCTTAATCGCCCAGGAAAAATAACCGTAGGCTTCTAGAAAACTTGTGTCGACCCAAGGGATTTTAGGGAATCGATTTTGGGTTTTATAGGTCGACTTAGGGATATCTAAAATTACAAAACGTGTATAATGTGTGTGTGTGTCTATATATATATATATATATATATATATATATATATATATATATATATATATATATATATATAAGGTATAATATTTATCTTGATAAAAATTATTTTACTTTATTTAATATATATATATATATATATAATATATATAAATCGATTTTATTTATTTATATGATAAAAATTATTTTACTTTAACAAAAATGTACAAATTTTATTTATACATAATTTATTGTGATCACATGTTGCAAATTTCCAAATTTCTAAGGTTTTCTTGGTATTTATTTAAATGTTAATACAAATTCTTAAACTTAGGGGCATTTTGGTCATTTTTCTTATTTTAGAATTTGAGGTATTACATGATGAGCATTTGGATTATGACAACTTTCATTTGTCATTTGATCCTGAAAATTTTCCCAAGTTTAATTGTTAATTGTTTCATGTAATGTTTATTTTTTGTTGAATAAAACGTTTATTTTATGTTGAATGAAATGTTTATTTTGTGTTCTTTTATATTGAATTTGAATTCAACTGTTTATGTTGTATTTCATTAAATTTGTCCAACTAGAAACTATATACGAATAAACTGTAAAGTAGCAACCATTGTAGTTGGCACAAAGCCAATCAAAAATATAAACAAACACCATATATGTTCTACCATTAGAATATGCAGGTTTTCTATGTTTCGTTGTGTTGTGTTACCTTTCAGTTTACATCATTTGGCTTTTGTTAGTTGGAATTGGTAACTATAATAAGTCTAGTTATATAAGACTTTGTAATTTGCGTGTTGATTGTAAGTTAACTTATAAAAGTCAAATAAAGCCATGGGTGTATTTAGTACTGGTAGGCTAAAAGTTACTACGGGTGGGTTGCCGTTTGTACTGTTTGGGAATAACCGTTGAGATATTTTTGTCTATTGGTTCTCTTATAGGTTTCACCACATTGGATAATTCACAATCTTTCTTTAATTTATAACATTTCTACAAGATAAACAAAAGATTTATTCAATCGATTTTCCCAAACCCTAAGTCATATCTATATCATCTCAATTGGCTTGACCAAACACACATACTCTTCTAAACGACCATAACCAAGAACCCTAATCAAAATTTGATCGATCGTAATGGCAATTTTGGAGAATTGTAAGACACATAACATGGTTGCCTACTTATAGAAACCAGAGGGAAGTGAAGGGCTTCACCAGATTGTGGATTTTCTCAATTAAAGTTACATAAGGTATGCTATTACACAGAATCCTACTATGTATGTTTCTCAAATCAATCAATTTTGGCAAACTACCAATGTCAAAACACTTGCTAATGGAGAAAAAGAGATAAATGCTACAGTTGATGGCATATTCATGGCTATTACTGAGTCATTTGTTAGGAGGCATCTAAAACTAGAAGACAATGGTGGTATTAGTTCATTGCCAAATAATGAAATATTTCAAAATCTTTACTATATGGGATATGGGTTAACTTTTGATAACTTAACTTTTCAAAAACCACAATTTCCCCCTCAATGGAGATTTCTCATTCATACCATCGTACATTGTTTAAGTCCAAATAAAACTTGTTGGGAACAATTTAGTAGCAACATAGCAACTGCTATTTTTTGCTTGGCCACAAAAAGGAAGTTTAACTTTTCAAAATTGATTTTTGATGGTATGGTGAAAAATGTGAAAAGCAAATACAAATTTTTAATGTATCCATGATTTATTCAAAATTTTTTGAACAAACACAAGAACCGGCTTCAACCTCACAAAAACATTCTTAAAACTCCTACCCTTAGGCAAAAGGTTTTTAGTAATATGAGGACGATTTGTATGGGTTATAATAGGAGAGAAGCACCACTGTTTTTATCAATGATTGTTCCACCACTTGAGGGTCAAGGATCAGCAACCCAAGTTGAGTCTCATGACACACCCATAAGTGCTCCATCATCATCAGAACCTCAAGTTACACAGACATGTACGAGAAGAATTAGAAAGGAATATGTGGTACCTCGGCCCATATCTCCAACTCAACCAAATGTAGCAGATGAGGCTATCTGTGAGACAATGGTGCGGGCTGCCACTACTCTCACAGGCTTAGAAGTTGGGCAGGCTAGTGGTAACAATGATAAGACCCAACCCATGGCTACTTGGTTGGAGGAAAACTTGAAAAAGACAAAGCAAATTTATGCTCGTGCTTATACCAAGTTGATTCAAAAAGTAAAGAAGTTGCGCCAAAAACTCAAAGACAGTAAAGGTAAGAGGAAATCAACCATTGTGGATCATGATAGTTCAGAAGATTTGGAGGATTTTGATTTGGAGGATCTTTCAAAACCGGGGAGGTTTGAAGAGGGTGCACAGAGTCTTGGTAGGTTTGAAGATCAAATGGGATTTGATATCCCTTTTAAAGTTGATGGTGCAGATACTGTTAAAGATACTGTTGAACATATTGGTACTGGTGGCGGATCTGTTTGTACTGCTAGTACTCTGAATATTGATGAAACAGCTGCACAGACATTAGTTCATATCAGAGATAACCCTATTAATGATCTACTTGAGAATATTAAAAGCAAACAAATTGCAAAGAAAGCAGAGGCTAAAAAGAAGAAGCCCCAAACTGAAGCACAAATGATGAGCTATATGAAGAGATATCTCATGAATCAAGATCATTGGACTGCAAGTCGACTGAAAGGAAAATCCTTTTAGGAAATTGTAAATCTACACAGAATTGCTCGCAGGAAGGTTGACGACTTTATTCCAATGCATTCAGAAGAAGAAAGTAGAAAATTTAAGAGAGGTGGTATACATTTAGAATCAAAGTCTTCAAAGAAGCAAAAAGCATATGTTACAGACCAAGAGAAACAAGAATTGCGTGAAGAACAACTTCAACATATGATGCAAATTGTTCCATGTGCAGAAGCTTTACAAGCCAAATATCCAATCATTGACTGTGAGATCTACACTGATGAATTTGGAAAATACTGGAAGATAATAAGAGGTGGAAATCATTATAAGGTATACAAACACTTTCAAGATATTATGAAAGCATTTGACAGGGAAGATTTGGTCAAGCTATGGGGTTTAGTCACTGAAAGGTTCAAGTTAACAGAGATAGCTGATGACAAGGAAAAAATGATATGGGTTGAATTGAATAGGCTTTTTGAACCAGATAAAGATGACAAATTATGGAAGTTTAATGCAGATGAAGCATCATTGAAATGGATATTGTATGATACATGTGGAGTTCACCATGTGTCTACAAAAGGTGGAAGTGACATATGCATGATGGTGGAGAAAGAATACCCATTGCCAGCACATGCTCTCACTGTGATGTTATTTGTAAAGTTGACTGTCGAAGAAGATACTCAGATGGCAAAAGAGCTGCTTAGGAAAATCTTCATACAGTCTGAAAGTTATGTGTGGAAATGATCAAACAGTCTGAAAGTTATGTTTGCAAATGTTCAAACATTTAGTTGTAAAAAAGTAACATATTTGTGTCTTGTTAGCTTTCATTTTAAATGATTTGAATTATGTTTGTTGAAATTAGCAAGTATTTTAAGTTTAGTAATATTACATTTTGCTCCAATGAGTTTCACAAGTAAGTTGACTTTTGAAAGTCAATTAAAGCCATGACCAATATTGGGTATTTCATTTCATGGTTCATTTTGTAGAACATACAATTAGTCAAACACATACACAATAACTTATTTTCATTAAGCATAATAGGTGAGTACAAAAGACATTAACTTAAGCAACCCATAACAACCACACCTAAGACATAAAAACCTTAAACTAAACATAAAAACACCCATCAGTTACCAAATCCTTCTTGTCACCAGCATACACCCTTTTCCTCTTCAGAGGCCTTCCATTGGCTTCCACCTGTTCATCAACAACAGCTTCAGGAGTAACAAGATCAATAGCAACAATTTTATGTTTAACTCTTGGCACATTAACTGCACCATTAGTTAGTTTGACAAGTGTGTTGTCTAAGGTTTCATTCCAATCTGCCCATGCCTTGATTGGACAAACCTTTTGCTGTGTAATCTTGTTTTCCAGCATGTCAACTTCTTCCCTTAAGTTTTTTTTAATGGCATTCAGCAGATTATTGAACTTGTGGCATTCATGAATCCTGTTCAACCATAGCTCAGTGAAGTTGAGTGGATCGTCACTGCCCTCATCAGACCATTCAGGGAGATGGTCAACAACATCTTCGATAAATGCCAGCATTGATGCCCATTTTGTTCTTGATTGTTCCATTTGGGAGTTGTGGGTTGCAATGAACAGACTGCTTTTCTTTTCAACCATTTAGAATTGTTGGATGCACATTGTGGAAGCAAATGGAAAGGGCAATGGGCCATGTTTTATAGGAACAAATGAGAGTTGTCAGTGGCATGGTGGTTTGGCGGGAATAATGACCAAAGGACTAACATAGAATGTGAATTTCGAGGACTAACGGTAAAACTAGGTCAGTAATTCAGGGACTAAACACACACTCTGTAAGATAGGAATAATTGGCGGGAAAATTAAAAAGCCCGGCAAATGAGCATTATTTGAACCCTTTTATCTCGTTTTAGGTCCCTGATTTGGGAAAACATTTTGCATGCATCGTCCCCGTTTGCAGAATCGCGTTATAGACCCTCACAAACACCAACTTAAAGGACACTATAAATTGGCAAGAATGTTCTTGCTATCACGAAAAACGACAACAACATGAGTAACTCACCCCGTGCTTCATCAGATCACCAAAATGATGAAATTTCTGGCCAACATCCTGTTAGGATCATACCGGGTCCTGCGGGTGTCTATCAAAGGGCGAAGCTACGTAAAATAAAGGAAACTCGGGAAGGTGGAGAGGTGTCTATAATTTCCACACAGGAGTATATGAGAAAAGTTGTTGAAGACGTGGGTGAGAATAAGGATTTTACACGTGGGCCATGGCTTAGCGCCGTGGACTATGTGAATGCTAATGGGGGGGGGGGTTGTGATTGGATGTTTAGGTGATATCAAAAGCTTTATCAATAAGGGGAAAGTTGAACAAGTTGTTGCTATAATAAAGTCGTGTACCCCAAATGCGCTTGGAGATCTTACAGTTACTGTCAAAGATCTCTCAGGTGAAATATCAACACATCATAAAATCATTAATGAGTGGGATTATGGAAATGATATTACTGTAGGAGCTGCTTTGATTCTTCGTAATGTTTCGTAATGTTTCAGTGTTTTCAGCTAAATCATGCCATTATCTTAACATTACCAGGAAAAACTTAGTTAAGGTATTCAAAAAAGATACGCTTCCTGGTTGTAGTGGAATTTTAGAGGAAGAAATAATGAAACTGATGGAAGAAGAAGAAAAGGCTGAATTGGAGATGCAAGTAGTTGGAAATGTTATTGATGATGAAATTCAGCAGAGCTTAGATGAAGAAGCATTAAACCTTGCATTAGAAGAAGAAGAAGCTTTTGCAAAGGCTGACCAAGAGAGGCTGCGATAAGAAGAAGAGGAGTATAACCTGCTTTGGGGCTTGCTTGTGTAACAAAACAAATAATGGATATATGTTTGTTTTGTTTGACTATCTTGTGTAATCTGTTTAAGTTTAATGAAATGAAATCAGTTTTTATCATTTCCTTCATTTCTGTATAATAACTGTTAGGACTAATATGACAATATATTGCTTCAACTTTAATGTGACCATACATTAAAGAAGGTACTGCTGAAAAAAAAATGATAATGGTAGAATTAAAGAAGGTACTGCTACAATCAAGGAGTAAAGAAGTCACTACTTCTCAACAAGTTCAAACAAGATGACCTACACAATCTATCAATGCAGAAGTACTCAGCACAAAAGAATTTAGTGGATCAATAATACAATGCCACATTTGTAATATGTTATCTCATTTCCTTACATGTCGGTGTGTGCCTTTCAAACAAAAATACAAAGTGTATCTAGCAATTAATTTGACTTTCAACCATCCGTTGAACAAGCACTGAATGTGCCATTCAATAAATTTGACTAATTAAAGTCAAACAACTTACCTACTATAAAAAGCAAGGTAGAGTATTGAGCACACACTTGGTATCATTAAACACATAACATTCAAACAATAACTACACCCGATCAAACCCTAAATTCCAAAAAAAAAAAAAAAAAAAAAAAAAAAAAAAAAAAAAAAAAAGCAAATCAACACAATGAGCTCCCCTAGCCGTCAAGGTATTTATATTGTAATTGTTATTTATCATTTGATACATCTTTTGCACCATTTAATTGTTGTATCTCCTGTTTAACATATTTGACCTTGTTTTAAGTGACAAGATTTGGGGGTTTTGTTTGCTTGCATGTGTTTACTAAGATTAGAAAGACCATAATGTAGTTTGATGCCTACATTTGAACACTAAGATTAGAAAGACCATAATGAGCTTATTTTATCATTTGATCAAACTTTTCACTCCTCGCCTTCATTTGTGACACATGCCTTGTGCCTACTTGAACGAAATGTATTCTGCCTTTAATGTTGTTTGATACCTACCTTTGAACACTAACAGTACCAATTATATTATGTCACCCAGTACCAATTAGCTCATCTTCCAGCAGTTCTAGTTTAAGTTCTGGTGGTTACACAATCCCACCCGGATTGCTTGACTGGTTAATTGAAGAGCAAGAAACTGAGTCTGCTAGTATTCAATTGAAGATTCTACAAGCTCTGATTCGCCAATAGAAGTTGTACCTCTCCAAGTTATTCTACCTTCTCAGCCTCACCCAGCTGACCTTGCTGTCCTAGTTCTGCCTGTCCCTGATGAGAAGCCAATCCCAGCAAAGAAACGTAAATGTGACCAGGATAATGGTGAAAGCAGCAAAGGAAAAAGCAAAGGCAAGGCAAAGGCTAAAGGCAAAGGCAAAGGCAAAAGGCAAAGGCAAAGGGAAGGCAAAGGCAACAGATAAAGCCAAAGGGAAAGGCAAGGGCAAGGGGAAAGGCAAGGCAACATGAAAATGATGTATCATGTCCAACTTATGCTTTTGGAAAACTTGTTCACTTCTGATGATGGTTGTAAATATTTCTTAACTTACTATGATGGTGCTAATGTAGTAGACTTCTGTGATGTAGTTGACTTAATTACTTTAATGACTTAATGGTTAATGCTTTTCATGTTTCTAGTTTACAAATTCTGCAAATCATGAATTCCTTATGATAAAGGTTGAGATCAGATACAATTAGAGTAATTTGCGGTTGACTTGAATAGCCCTTGATATGGAGTTAACAATCAAACATTCACAATCAACCATAAACAATGACTAGTAATTAAACTTCATATTTTTCATTCATAGAGGTAAAAAGTAGCAACCATTCCATACATCACCATTCCATACATCATATAAAAACCAGATTACAAACATACTAAAACCATACAAACACCATAATCATTAAAAACTTTCACCCCAACCGGTTCGAACCAGAGCTCTCTTCCTTGCTTGCATCACTTTCCCTCCTATCCTTCCTTTCTTTAAATTCTTCAAAGAAAATTTCAAGAGCCCTAATCCTGCTTGCCAAATTCAACCTATCCTACTGCTCGATAACCTGGGAGACTCGCTCCTCCACCATGCTGTCCAAAAGCACAGTTCGCTGCTCCTCCGACATGTTTTGTTGCTGCTCCACCACGTTATGCTGCTGCTCCACCACATTATTATGCTGCTCCATCACGTTTTGCTGTTGCACCACCTGATTTTGATCATCCCCCACCTCCTCTTGGTCCTCCTCCTCTATATCTTCTTCCTCATTCAACCCTGTAGGACCTTAGATATATCAACTTTAATAACAATATAGCACTAGATGAAGTAAAGATGGTGACTTGGTAATATATGTGTGGCGTTAGTATCTAAAAGAGAGTAAGAGATGAAGAGAACTTTTATTAAAAACACACACAATACACACACAAGCACACACTTCAAATGACTCATTTGAGGTGTTTATATAGTAAGACATGTGACACCCTAATGGGCTTGGATGGGCTTGGTCATGGATTGGACTTTTACATTAAGTATGGACTAGTTGTAATACATAACTTATATAACCTATTAGATTAGTCCAAACCATAAGCCCATTGACTATTCTATTGTAATCTACGACACATTACAAAGTTACACGTATGAGAATGACCATCACTTCTAAATACATATTTTTAATGCTAACAATCTCCCCCTAATGGGTGGTTATTCGAATGATGCTCCACGTGATTAGGTCTTCCGTGTTCTTTGTCTTGAACTTTGTGTGTCGTTGTAGAATAGTCTTTAGTCTTTGTTCCTTCATGCTTTGTGATCTTTGATGACTGATTTTTCTTCGTTCTTTGTTCTTTTGTGATGTGGAGTTATCTGCCTTTCATCACTTCTGCGTTTCTGGTGGTTGTCTGCCATTCCAACATGCTCATACATCTTTAGTCTTTGTGAGACATGCATTTGTAGTTCCCGTTCTTTCACACAGATCTTTGTCACTTTACTTCTGTAGATTCTTTCACATTGCGTAGAATCTTTCTATGAACCTTACTTTGCTTTGATCTTTGTGAGAACTTTCCTTTGACTTTGTGATGCATGTATGAACATGTGGAATCCTTCGCCATGGAGATGATGTATAGCTGCAGGTAAACAGTTAGCAATAAAACAACCGGTACTTACAGATAAGGAATTTAGAGATCGTCAACAGCATAGTGTGAAGACTCCTTCTAACCCTTACCATGGTCGTTCCCATGTCAGATACTCTCGAGAGAGCTTACAAGACCTACTTAGTAGCTCAATGACTGGGTGAGTCGTTGGGGATCACTCCACGACTGTAGATCGTTTGAAACCACCGCGAACACTAAGCGTAACCCATAAAGAATTACCGAAGTGACCTGCTGTCAGGGCTGCTTGATGTTGACCCTGGCAAGAGTTTCCATTCAATCATTGAGAATCACAAATGTGAATCCTCTCATAAATGTTCTGGCAGATTGCTAAGATCTGCGTAGGACTCTAAAGTTTACATCTGGTGTCCTTAATGTTTGAACAACCAGTGTAGAAATATCATGTGTTCCTATGAGATCTTTTGATGAATATCGGGGCTCTAGACTCGATAAGTGCACATTTGGTTTCCTATGCGGAGATTAGGGAGAGGTCTCCTGCTTCAATATCAACCATCTCTAAGAGACAGGTCGATAGATTACACCGGTTCCCCGTGAGAATGAAACAAGCTCTTTTAAGAGAACTTGAGTGGTTAAGAAGGTTTAGTGCAGTGCGTCACTGGGTCCATGACGTCTTTGTCTTCAATACCGGTGTCACCTTAGTAACAACCAGTAGCATACGAATTGTACCCGGTGTCTGCCCTAAGGTTAAACATTTGGAGGGCTATTTTTTTCACCCTTTTTCATAACTTTTCTTTTTAATTCTTCAACCCCTTCTTTCTCCTTTCTCATTTTCTCCTTTTTTCAATCATACCTAAGGACTTCTAATTCTAATCTATTGGAATTTTTCTTGGGTAGATCCCTCCGGCTCTGGCGGATCATAAGACGGTTTTCCCTAACCTTAGTCACCTTATAACTCCATGACTATCCTATTGTTGCCATGAAACCATTTATTGAAAATCTCTCAAAGTGTTTCTGATTATTAAACATCTTTTGTTTACACTTTAAGAGTTTTGATTTCATTTTGAAGGACTCCCCCTTCACATGTGCTCATGTATTTTTAAGAAATTTGCACATGCGAGAGGAGTTTGCACTTTTTGAATTGATCCACTTTCAGTGAACATGACCGATTCGAGACACGCTTACATCACTAGTTAGACTAGCTTGAAATTATTACCCGTCCTGGTCAAGTCCAAAGAAAGTCTCTCGATGAGGTACATTCTACTCAGACAAGTCCTATTCGAGACACGCTTACATCACTAGTTGGACTAGCTTGAAATTATTACCCGTCCAGGACAAGTCTTTTCGATTACTGACATTTTAAGCTTCGTCAATTCATTGGTACTTACTGAGTCGAGCTCTTCTGAGATTCAGCCACAATCTTTAAACATCTTTGATCACATTTTAATCATGTCTTCTCCCCCTCAAAAATAGCATAGCGTGATATTTTTTATATCAACTGATTAAGAAAAAGCTTTTTGGAGAGATAGACAGATTCGATTTTGTATGAAATTGGAACATTTTGTTTTTATACTCCCCCTTAATGATAGCTTATTTAAAATCAATTAAGGGTTTTGAGGGAGTTATCTTGAGCACTCATTTGAAAGATTTTGAGAAATCTTTTGAACAATCTTGAAAAAGTGCTCAAGAATTGTATTTAGAAAAACGAGTTTATGTTTGAAATCCTTTTCGTTTGTTTAGACTCGAACTTTTTGAAAAAGATTTCGTCTTTGAAAAACACGAGTCCTTGATTTGAAATAATCAGAAGTCATCGTTTAAGTCCGGGTTTCGTACTGAAGTATACGAAAGCCATTGTGAAGAAACTTTTGAGAAACGACATGTTTTAGAAAAATATTTAAAAGAACTCCCGTTCAAGCATCTGTACATGTCCGTATCATTGTTGAATGACATTTCTAGAGACGTACAGAATATTGATTTATACGAGAGACATGTCGTGAGAAGAATATTTTTGGATTTTTTGATTTTATATTGTTTTTGTATTTTTTGAAAATTTTATATTTTATTTTTTCAAAGATATTTACAGCGAAGCGATTTTGAAAACATTTTTCAAGAAGATTCGAGAAGACGTTCTAGCTCCTCAGGAGTTAGGCTTCGCATGCCAATTCGTCGAACTAAATAGTCAAACCGTTCTTTTGGAAGGGCTTTAGTAAATAGATTGGCGAGTTGGTAATCAGTCTTAACGAAAAATAATTCAACAGTACCCTCTTCCACGTGTTCTTTGATGAAATGGTAGCGGACTTTGATATGCTTCGTCTTAGAGTGGTGTACGGGATTGCACGAGATGGCTATGGCACTTTTTGAGTCACAATACATAGGTATTCTGTCAAAAGTAAAGCCATAATCTGTGAGCTGTGTCCGCATCCAAAGAACTTGGGCACAACACGCATATAGAGACACATACTCGGCTTCGGCGGTTGATAGTGCAGTTCAATCCTGTTTCTTTGACGACCAGCTTACTAGCTTTTCACCCAAAAATTGTGCTCCACCTGATGTACTCTTTGCTGTAACTTGATCACCAGCATGGTCTGCATCTGAAAATGCTGTTAGATTAAACCCTGAATCCTTCGGATACCAAAGTCCCATGTTAATGGTGCTTCGTAGGTACCGAAAGATCCGTTTAACCTCTATGAGGTGAAGTTCAGTAGGCTTTGCCTGAAACCGTGCTAACAAACAAATAGCAAATTGAATATCGGGTCGACTAACAGTTAGGTACATGAGAGAACCGATCATGCTCCGATATTTTTTCGGATCGATTGGTTTCCCAAACAAATCAGCACCTATTTTTGGTGAAGTGACCATTGGTGTACCAACAGAATCACAGTTTTCCATTCCATGTTTTTTCAAAATCTCTATTGTATATTTAGCTTGATTCATAAAAATACTACGAGGGGATTGATGGATTTGTAAACCAAGAAAGAATTTTAGTTCCCCCATCATGGACATTTCAAATTTACTTTTCATGAGATTTTCAAAATGTTTTGAATGGTTAGGATTGGTTGATCCAAAAATAATGTCGTCCACGTAAATTTGAATGATCAAAATGTCATTTTTGAATTTTTTGATAAACAAGGTGTCATCAACCGTTCCTTTTGTGAAATTGTTTTTAAGCAAGAAAGATGATAGTTCGTCATACCACGCTGACTCCTCCCAAACCAACCAGTCAACCGTGTGCAGCTGATAGGCCCACCTGGGAGAAAGTGCAAGTTAATATTGACCGTGGAAATATAGGGAAATCCCCGGGTCGTTAAGTCCCAACGAGATTGAAATTGTATTTGTAAACGATTAGGAGAGTGAGTGGTACTGAGGACAGTAACAAAAATGATTTGAGGGTTGATTATACTACTGATTGCTTGATATTTGGATAATATGAAATGATATAAACTATAACAGAAATACAGATATAAGCACAAAAGCACAAACTGGAAAATCAGATAACAGATAAAGAAAAGTGGGTTTTAACAAGTTACAAACTACAGGGGGTAAAAGTGAAACTTTTGAAAACTTAAAATTAAAGAAAATGGAAAATGAAATTGAAATTATGAAAATGATTATTTTAATATTTAAATATTATTTAATTAATAAAACTAATTAAAATCTAATTAAAACTTAAATTAAATTAACTAAAAATAATAAATGTTACAAATTAAACTAAAAATTTGCAAAAATAATTTCTAAACATTAATTAGAACTTGAAGAAAGTATAAAAAAATGAAAATAAATATTTTTGTCTTTTTATGAGTTTTCTATTAATTAAAAACTATTTAACTTAATTAAACTATTTTAAATTACTATTAATACTAAATTACCTTAGAAAATTATGATAAAATTTATAAAACTACTTAACCATTACAGGAATCCTAAAAAATTATAAAAAGTTGCTAAAAATTATATTTAAGCTAATTGACTAATTAATTACTTATTAATTAATTTAAATCTAATTTAATTAATTTAAATAGGAAAATTAGAAAATGGACAGTAGAAATTATGAAACTATTTTCTAAAAGTCTTAACTACTTTATAAAACTTAGGAAAAATATAAAATTATACTGTTGTTAATTAAAATTAAAGAAATCTATTTAATTACTAATATTACCTATTTAATTATTTAAACTACTTTTAAATTTAATAAATAGTAAACAGATTAGGAAAAATCTAAGAAATTTATTTTAACTACTTAAAGGTACTAGGAAATTTATAAAATTATAAAATTTGAAAAGTGCTTATTAATAAGCTGAGATGAAAATTAATTAGATAATTTCTATTAAATAGAAGCTATCACTATAATTAAAGTTTGCTTTTTCTGGTTTTTCTTTTATAAAACTACTAAAATACTTAAATAATGAAACTTTTACAAAGACAAATAATTTAGAAACTCAGAATAAGCACTGTAAGTGCTTATTACCCTAGACAGTTGACTATGGTTGACCACACAAAGAAATAAGCTAAATTGGAGTTATGTGGGGACCACACTGGTTAAGCCAGGTTCACCTAAGTTACTTGAACTTATTTAAACTAGATTTGGTGAGATAAGCTCATAGGATAAGCTGGAAAGCTAAAATAAGTAATTGCTTATTTGGTTTCTGACTCAGAAATGGGACAGAGTTTTGATGCAAAAATAAGTGGGGTCCACTGGTCTAATGGTCAAACTAAGGGTCAACTATTACTCCCTGGTAGGAGGGGGGTTGAGGAAACCAAAAATGAACCACTAGGTCACACTAAGGTGGGCTGCAGCCACCAACAAAGTTGGTGGTGTGGTGGTGGTAAGCTGGTGCAGGGGAGTACTTCTTCCCTGCAGTTGTATTCCAAGGATTGTGGGGTCCACAAGAGTAAAAAGGGGTTCAAACTAAATCTAGGGGTTCAAAGTTGAGGTAATAAGCTACAAGTTGAGCCAATAAGCTATCCTTATGGCTCACTAATGAGCTCTGGGTGGGGCTTGGAAAAGGTAGTCACACACTGAGTTATCAGTGTAGCTTGTTTTGTTCAGGGCACAAATTGGATCCTAAAAGCTATGCTACAATAAGCTAATGGTCAAACTAAACCTAGATGTGAAAAGCTGAGGTATTAAGCTATAATTAAGCTAAAACCTAAGGTGTGGGGTCCACTGGTGAGCACACTATGGTTCTTGGTATTTTACTTAAAACCTGTGCACGGGGGAGGTTTTTGACCCTGCAGCCTAGTTTACAAGCTCGTATAAGCTTATATAAAATTTCTAAAAATCAAACAAGCTTGGATTCCTGAGGTTTAGGTGGTAGATTCTAACCACAAGAAGTTTCAAAGGCTGAATCTCAATACTAAATTCTATAAAATTCCTTGAATTTTTGGTTTTTTCTGTCAAAACACAATTTGACTTTTTAAGATTTTAAACTAAGTTGACTAAAATGAACTTCTAACTTGATTTTCTGAATGATTATGTTATAATAAGCTATGCTAAGACTAAAATAAGCTAAATCACTAACTTATGAATGGACTTGATGAGTTTTGGACTCAAATTCCACCACAGTTAACTGTGGTGATGAATTGAGTGTGATTTTGACTTTCTTACTAATAATACCTAGTTATGGTGATTGTTCTGAGCTATATTGATCCTAAGTTACTTGTAACACCAAAGAACAACAACAATTATGCACTAGAACTCCTAGGATCACACTGATCCAAACACACCTTTACCTAGACTGTTTTATGATCTAAGAAGCTAAGGGCTATAAGAGCTTTTGAAACAGATCCACAATGACTTATTATGTTATGTTAAGTATAATTAAGCACTTAGAAACAGGTAATAACCACAGATACACAAGAATACTAGATAAGCTATGTTGACTGTGAAACTTTGATTATTTTAGTAACTAGAAATTCCAACAAACAAGATACCAATTTTATGTTATATTATCATTATTTAGGACTGAATAAGCATAAAGAAGCTGAAAAAGCAAGCAATAAGCAAAGCTACAGTAACAAGGCAGATATGAGATTTTGAGGACTTACAAAATTGCTTTCCTGCTTGAAATATGAACCAAGAACAATCTTAAAGAATCTCCACAGATTCACTAACCCAAGGCCTTCCAAAATACACCCTGCTCCTACTTGATGAACACCATAACCATGATTTTTGAATTTTTCTTTATTTTTCTTATTTTTTTATGATTTATGAGTTTCTCTATTATAACTGCTTTAAATGTTTCTAAAAGCTTTTATAAACTTTCTGAGGAGCTTATATGAGCTTATTAATCCCTATAATCTAACAATAACAAGTGCACAGTTTATTAAGGAATTTGATATGAAATTGAGAATTGCATTAACTGATATAACAACACAAACTTAATTTTTATTAACTAAAAAACTTACTAGTACACTGAGAATGCTTAACCTGAAACTTTGAAAGCTAAATTACACTTGAACTTTGAAAACAACTAATACGACATACACTTTTTTAAATTAAAAACTAGATATCTAACTCCTCTGCTTCTCTTCCTTTTATAAGCTCCAATTAGGGTTCAGGGACACCTTCTGAGCCTTTCCCACTTTAATCTTGACCCTCCAATCTTCTGCATTGATCATAGCCGTTTAAATGAAAATTGGCGCCAAAGTCTTCCAAGTTAACTTGGGGCCAAAGGTGATCAATTAAAGAATTTTGGGAGTATATGGAGGTGTCAGGGGACAATTGGGAAAGTTTGGAGGCCAAGTTGAGGGTTCATGATGAAAGCAGAGGTTGTGGAGTGGTTTGGAGTGAAAATTTATGGGAATGGCATTTAATGAGGTGTGGGATAGGTGTGTGAGGTGGAAAGGAGGGTTAGGGTGAGCTGGAAGGTGAGGAGGTGGTGGAAATACCACCTGGTTTTGGGTTTCAGGCGAGGGTGAGGGTGATGAATAGTGGTGGTGGTGGTTTTGGCGGTATTGGGAGGTCAACGGGGTCAAACCCCGTATTATAAAAAGGGGTGGATGGGCCGGTTTAGGATGGAATGGGCTTAGGGGTGGGCTGTTTGTGTTTTGGATTGGATTTGGTTTGTGGATTTGTAATAAAAATGGTCCGGCTTGGTTATTAGTAAACAAGGACCAATTTTGTAATTTGGGCAAAGTTAAGGGGCTGGGTTTGCCACTTTCCCAAACTTCTTTCAAGGACTAAACCTGCCATAAAACCATAACACAAGGACAAAAGATGTATTTTTCCATTTTAAAAATCCCAGAGACCTTTTCTGTAATTTCTCAAACTCTAGGGACCATTTTTGTAAATTTGGATTTTTAAGGGACTGTGGTTGTAATTTCTCAAAATGTTATCATAAGGACCAATTTTGTCATTTAAGAATAGTTCAAGGTTTATTTTATTGATTTCCCATTTTTAAAATCTTAAGGACTAATTTTGACATTTTTGAAACTTGAGGGACTAAAGTTGTCATTTTGTAATTTTTTAACTTTAAAGGACTTTTCTTGACAACTTATGAATCCCTAAGGACCTTTGATGATATTTTTCATGTTTTGATTTACCAGGGACTAGATTTGACAACTTTTGAAACTTGAGGGACTGAAACTGCCAATTATGCAAACTTTGTACGTTTTTCATCTGTTTTTGCATATTTTGTATTTGAAACATATAAAACACACTTCTAAGATATTTTAAGTATTATGATGCATATTTGAGTGTTTTTGTATGTTTTGGCAGTTCAGATTGGTATAAAATGATGAGTATTTAGACACTCATCACACGCTCTTGGAGCTTGTTTTAAACCATAGATTGCTTTCTTAAGCTTGTAGACGTAGTCTGGATGATCTTTGTCTATGAATCCCTCTGGCTGACTCACATACACTTCTTCTTTCAGAGTTCCATTCAAGAAAGCAGTCTTAATATCCATCTGATAGACTGTGATGTTTTTGTGAGCTGCATAGGCTAAGAAAATCCGGATTGCTTCAAGTCTAGCTACAGGCGCGAATGATTCCTCGAAATCTATCCCTTCTTCTTGTGGATAACCTTTAGCCACGAGACGAGATTTGTTGCGAATAACAGTCATTTCCTCATCCAGTTTGTTCTTCCACAACCACTTGAGATCAAGAACACGTATATCAAGTGGTCGTTCAACAAGTTCCCAACTGTCATGTAAATCGTATTGAAGAATTTCATCCTGCATCGCTTCTATCCAAGGGTATTCTGCCATTGCTTCCCGAATATTCTTTGGTTCTTTGAGGCTGATTGAGCAAATGTAAATGCACAATTCGAGATCAGTGGCAAGTTGTCTCCTTGTCTGAACTGGCTTTGAAGGTTCACCAATAACATGTTCTATTGGATGGTCTTTTGTCCCTTGAAACGTAGAAGGGTACCTTGGGTGTAACGAATGTGTGTTAGATGGTTCTTGTAACCTTGAAGAAGATTCAGCAGAGTCTGTTGCAAATGGGTTTTCAAATATTTCTTCTTCTTCTTCTTCTAACGTAACATCGTTTGAATTATTTGTTGGTTCTTCTTGAAAATTTGTGTTTTGATTTTGCTCATCAACTCTTGGTAGAACAGTTTCAAGTACTGGAGTTGCTTGAGTAGATGTAGATGTTGTTGAGGGAGTTGGTACTTCAACTTCGATTGTTGTAGATGCATCCTGTGGTGGTGGTGGTTGATGGTTTTGGGTGGGTGCAGCGGAATGTTGTTGAGATGCATTTGTCGAAGTTCCACCATAGTATTCATCAAACATTAACTCGAAGAAATTTTCCAGTTCTTGTTCTGAAGGTTTGTCCGTGTTTGTTGATTGAGCTCCTTGAGGCACGAGTCCTAAACTGATGTGTCCAGAAGTCTGCTGGTTTGGTTCGGGTCCTAATCCGTTTTGATTAGAAGCCATTTGGTTGATGTCGATAGCATACAAGTTTGTACCACGATTACCAGTTAAGAGATCATCACCAACCAAATTTCTAATAAAAACCGTGTTTCTCCTGAATGCAACTTCTAAATCAGCATCACAAAACTGCCCGACTGAAAACAAATTGTGTCCCAACCCTTCGACGTAGTAAACTCGAGTGATTAAAAAATTCCCAAATTGAAGATCTCCATAACCCTGAATAGCTGCTACATGATCATTTCCAAATCGTACAGTTCCCATGAATTTCCAGACAAAATTGATCAGCAGCTTTAAATTCTCGGTCATGTGCTTGGAGCAACCCGAGTCGACGATCCAAAGACATATTTCGATAACCTACCAAGAACAGAAGAGTTTGTATTTGGAAACCGTTTTGAATTTGGTTCCATGGGGTTAGGAGTAAAAGCAGACAAAACCTCATCCCAGTAAAAGTCCTGTCTCCGCACCCACCTCAGTATTTGTGTCCTCATCACGGTGCTAACCTTCCTGTAATTCCTAAATTCGAATACGGGATCATACCCGAATTGATTGAACACTGCGTCCCACAACAAGGCGTTGTTTAAGACAAACTCGTATTCGTCAGCTTCACTTGGAAAACCTCCATTTGCATCTGGGGCTGCCATTTTTAAGTGTGGTTCTTTTTCAAATGGATTTCTGTGTTGGTGTGTGATCTAGGGTATACAGACGAGGCTATAAATAGGCTGACGAGTTGTTGAACGGTTCCCAAGAAGATAGGAGGGAAAAAAAGCGGGGGAAGGGACCAAATGCGCCAATACAAAAATGTGAAATGACAAAAAACCCAATTGACTGTTCAACTAACGTTGCAAAGCAACGTCCGTCAGCTAAAAGTTGGTTCCAGGGACCAAACGCGCAAAAAAATGCAGAGTTCAGGGACGAAAATGCCAAAAAAAAAGTTTAGGGACGAAATGCGCGAATTGCGACAAGTTTAGGGACGAACGTTGAAATATTGTCTAAAAAATAGTTCTAGACTTCTAGTATATAAATTTTATTTACTTTTCAGATTCTTTTGTGGATAATTTCGTATTAATAATTGTATAATTGTTTGCATTTGCATTTAAATATTTAGTATGAGTATCTTATCAATTATCGTATAGTGTATCGGTTTGATTCTAATGCACGATTATTAACACATATTTGATTTTCACTAACGGGCTTGAAAAAAAAAGATAGACTTACTGGGCTTGGAAAATAAACTCATTTATACTTAAATATTAGGGTTTTTGTTTGATCATTTACGCAGCCTCTCTTTTTCTAAACCATGCTCACACGACACTTCATCCATTCTCTCAATCATATTTTTTTTCCTCTTCTTTAGATTCAAGTATTTCTTGTCATTGTTTTTATGCTTTCAAGCATAAATTCTAATAGTTAATATTATCTCTTCTAAGAGCATTGGGTACCCTTCGTGTCGTCCTGTTGTTGTTATGGGAAAAGTGCTGCCACATCAACACCTTTTCCCATAACAACAGAATCCACCACAACACCAAAAACACCCTCCCTCTTACAATACTAGATTCTGATGACGTCGTGCACCCCTAGACCCCACATATATATATATAATAGATTTTTTTTTTCATTTATTTAAATAAAACATGTTTAACTAAAATTAAAAAATTTATTAATAAAAAAAATACATTAAAAATACATTTAACTAAAAAAGATTTCATTAAAATTTCATTATCTCAAATCAAAATTTCAACCTCACAAACAACCCATTATAATTCACCAATTTTTCGATTTAGCCCAGTCTACTTTACCATAATCCAATACATGAGCCCATTACTACTAATCCTTAACCCTAATATTTATCACAAAAAATACTCCTCCTTCCTGCCTTTTATCTCAAAAAAACGCAGCACTCATCAAATAATCATATTCACTTCTTCCATTTCAACCTTAAAAAATGAAAAAATAATTATAGTCACACAATCAATTCTTTCTTCCTCAGACGAAGTCACTCCTTTTTCTTGTCACTTCATTGAAAACATACAGCCACGCATAAAACTTCGACAAAATGAAGAAAAAAAAAGTGAAAAACGGACCATTTGACGGAAAAACGCAAGCCTTGGTGTGCATGTTGCGCCGTATGGTTGCGTTTTTCGGACCATTTCGGCTGGTCACGACGGCGCATGACTCGAAAACGCGAGCCATTGTGTGGAGCTCGTCCCGTCGCGTTGCGTTTGTGGGGAAAACGCCACTCTCGGCGTGAGGTACCGAGAGCTTTAAACTTTTTTTAGTGCATGGAAGTATTTTGTTGATGATTAAATATTTTGGTATAAAATTCAATCCTCTCATGTCTTCATAGATATTCACTTTAGTATCCTTTTGTCTTGTTGGTTATTATTCAAGAAATATATATATATATATATATATATATATATATATATATATATATATATATATATATATATATATATATATATATATATAAATATATGATCTCGATATCATTTTAATATGATACAGTATAAAACTTCAAACTTATATTTTTTGCTGATGTAATCTTGTTTTCTATATTTCTATAGTATTAATTTAGTCCAGGCCGGTTCAATTATTTTAAGTCTGAAGTAAATAATAATAGAGTTGTACCAAATAGCTTGATTAGATTGTATATTGTGGTTTAATAGTTGTATATTTTTGTGAAGGGGTGAATTAAATTGTGTATTAATTGTATATGTTAGAATAGTGTTTTTAAGTTTTATTTGTGCTTTAAGTACTTGTAAATTATGCTTTTTAACTTGTATTAATTGGTGATTGGGTATATTAATTGTACATATGTAAGAGATATGTTGACTTTAAAATATTGAGCTTTACATACATGTGCTTTATGTTTTATCACTTGTATTTTACTTAAAATCTAAATATGAAAATCTTAAAAATTAAATATGAGAGAAGGTGCAATATGCTTTATAAATAGTATAGATTTACAATAAATATATAATGTAAATGTAGTAATATTAGAACTAAGTGGACTGATCGTAATAGTGTTACTTTTTCTTCGTATGGCTTATAACTGGTTAGACTGGCTTAAGTCTCCTCTGCTGTTTTCGAGTGTTTACTGTCGATAATGCTGCGAAGCGTTTCGAGTTGTGCTAGGAGTTTTGGTTATCTTTAATCGACCCCTGTGAACTAACCATGAGAAAGAAGATGAACGAATGTTTTGGAGCGTTTCGTTGTCTCTTTGGTTGTTATGAAAACAACATTTTTAATCGACCCCTTGGAAAGCCATACGACCCATGTGAACTAACCATGAGAAAGAAGATGAACGAATATTGTCGAAAATGTCACTTTTCCTCATCGAATGTGAAGAAAAAGTAACACTATTACGAAACCTCCATAACAACCAAAGAGACGAAGCAAAAATAACAGAGAACCAATGTTTCTTCTCTTAGAAGCATTCCAAGGGCCATCTTTCCAAGAGTTGGACTAAATTTTCTAATTATCAAAAGAGGTGAAGGAGGAAAAGGGATATCACACCAATTGCAAACATGTCTCCAAACCTCCATAGCGATGTCGCATCCAAAGAAAACATGATTAGAAGATTCCACGTTGCCATTACACGAAGGCAAGAAATTTTTGGAATGTTCATACCACGAGATGAAAGATTCAACCTATGAGGAAGCCGGTCCAAGATCATTCTTCATAAAAAGAATATTAACTTTTTTAGGAAGAGTTTTGTCAAATGCAGTCAAAGGAGCCAACGAGGAAAGGTTTTTGGAATCAATAATACGCCGTAAGTTACTCATTGTAAACTTACCATCCAACACTAACCTCCACAATTTAATTCCCACCCATGATGTGACATAAATGGGTTTGAAAGTAAAAGATTCTTTTTGTCCATTTCGTTTCAGTAAAACACAATTTTTTTATATGTTTTTTTTTTTATTCCGTGTTTCTGTAGTTTTAAGCATTTAACTTATTAAACTTTAGTTTTCTTTCCTGATGTTTATATTTTCATTCAGCAGTGGAATATGTTGTACCCTCTTGCATGTCTTTTCATGTTTTTAATTATTAATTTATAAAAGGATTACATCACCATAAGTACAACTTCATAAATTTTTTCATATTTTTAATTATTAAAAGGACTACATCATCAAAAGTACAACTTCATATATAGATCTATCTTCTAGCTTGATATGTAGATAATTTTTCATCCGATCTTTTATTCATTTTCGATGAAGTGGAAGGCATATTGATATTTTCAAACATTAAGCATGGCATACATACGATCAAATATCAATTTTAACATATTGAAAATTCACAAGAATAAACATGATCAAACATATATTAATATTAAAAATAACTTATAACGAAAAATTGATATTTGTACAAAAGGTTAATATGGTAATTTTATATGGGTGAGTTACCGGTTCAGAAAATTTGTCAAAGGTTATATTTTCATTCATAACCAAATTCATTCAGAGTCACTAAATCATTCAGGGCTTTGAATCGTGCTAAATCTTTACGGAATATATTTTATCAACAAGCCCGTAGTCGTTTTGAGATGGAAAAAAAAGAAAAAAAAAAGAAAAAAAAAAGAAAAAAAAAAAAAGGCATTTGGGCTTTGTGAAGACATACGTTTCAACATTCCGGCGCCACTTTCATCCTCACCACCGTTTTCTCTTTGTAACATTCCGGCGCCACTATCTATGTAACTTTTTTTCTTAATTGAATAGTCGCTTTGTATAAATTTGTTGAGTTTGACAAAATATTATTATTAGTCACTTGAATGTATGATTTTATAAATTTAGTAACTAATCAATATATATATATATATATATATATATATATATATATATATATATATATATATATATATATATAGATAATGACCTAAATTTTGATTTTTATTTATTAATTTTGTTTCCTATAGTTGGAGTATTGGAAGTTAGAATGGAGTCACAAATAATTAAAGGGTTTAACGAACCAACTAGCAGTGAGGTTTCTGGCGAAGGCAACAATTATAAGTTAGTTCCATGGATTAGTTGGGATGATTGGACTTTGGTTGCCGAATCTTTGTTTTCGTCTTCGTTTCAATCTATTGACTCAGCTCTTCGAAGAGTAAGCATTTTTTTCCTATGTTATTCCATAAACCAAGTTGGGGTTATATGTATATAAACTTTGGTTTTTGTGCTAGGTGTCTGCGTGGCGAAGCAGAGGCTGTCTTCCTATAATTATTGAAGTCACTGCTTCCATTGTTGAAATACAACAAAAGGATTCTCACTTTAGGTGCTGCATAATAATGTTTCTTTCCATTTTAGGGGCTGTTTCCATTAACTTATTGCGCACTTATTTGAATTTGGAAAGGCTTATAAGCCCACTTTTTCTGGCTTATCAGTTTATCAAGCTGAGCTAATGGCCTTAGTGGGTGTTTGTTTAAGATTATATGTGGGCTTATGAGCTTATTTGATTTCGGCTTATATTTCATAAGCCCCAATTTTCCGGCTTATTTTTAAGATTTTTGGGCTTATATTTATCATATTATAATAAACTTATATAAGCCCGCAACACTCAACATAAACAAGAAAATTAGGGCTTATGAAATATAAGCCAAAACATAAATGAGCTCATAAGCCCACATAAAAGTTTAAACAAACAACCCCTTAGATAAGACATAAGTCGAAAAAAAGGGAGTTTTGAGCTTCTCCAAATTCAAATAAGCCCATAAGACAAAAACATAAGCCAATCTAAACATGCCCTTACAAATTAGTACGTAGTATTTGATTTTGTTATGTCTTTTTTGGATGTTTATTTATCTGTTTTGGTTGTATTGTAGGGAAGGTTTATCAGAGACTGATTTACTAGCGGATGATATGTTGACGATGATGTATTGTATGACCATCATGAGGTAAAAGCCAACATCTCAACACTTAATTTTTATTATGTTGCTACCATGTATTGCGTCTACCATGAAAATGTACTTACTGAAAGTTTAAAAATTGAAGGCTGGTGAATGGTATCGTGGAGAAAACTCGTAAGAAGAATGAGATTTCAATTGGAGAGGCGGCTGATGTAATTGGTATTCCTCGTATGCTGATTGATATTCGTCATGGTAAGGAATACTGAGTGAAGCCCCAAAAGCGTAACCTCAGAAGTTGAGTCATGGGTTTTTCGTTATTTTGGTGCATGACTCTCTATTTTCTAACAATCATTTGGTCTGGTAAGAGGGTGGAAAGTAGATAAAGTGTCTGTCACACAATATTATCATATTAATGTCTTACTAATTAGTGGCTCATGGTGTATGTTCATCAACATGGGTGTTAACCAGTTAGAGTGTTGGTTCCTCATTATAAGATGACAACTAGATAAGCCTTTAGATGTCAGTATATCGCTTGAATTGTTTGTTTTTAGGAAATATTTAAGCAGGGTGTGTATTGTTATTACATAAGGCCAGTAATTTGATATATCTTTCTTTGTTTTCTTGTAGAGTGTTCACATCGTGATCTTCCTTCACTGAGGCTGGTCCGGCTTGCATCTACGAAGGTATACACAGCTAATATTCTATTTCGTGATTCACAAGTATTATGATGTATATAACCTATTCTTTGCTGTTGTGCCTTTACAAAGATGGCTTCCCTGAGTTCATAATTGACTACATTTTAAGTTAGAAATGCGGATTTTATGTGCGATCTCGGTTTCTCTTTCCTGGTTTGGTTAAAACTTAAAAGCATCTTTATAGCAGCGTAAACGAACTCAAATGGATGCAAGGTGGTGACTAGTAAACCACTTAGCCACTTAGGGTTATATGTGGGAGGTGTCTCCTAAGAGATTTGACCCTAGAGTATCAGGCAGGGAGAATAGAACTGAATTGACCTGTTTTTAATAACAATGTTGGGACATTTTTGCAGCAGTTTTGATTTGCAAATGATTTCAAACACATATATGGATGCAAGTTTGATGTTAGGGTCATTTTACACACAATAGGTGCACAATTAATGGCTCCTAGTCCTACAATTTGGAAAGTTGTCCATAAACATACAGGCCCCCCGACTGGTATATTGCTACAGTGCAACTTTTGTTTATGTGCAATTTGTGTCTTGCACAACCATTTAACAAGTCAAAGAATGTTTGAAATAATATTAAAACAACCCTAACAAGGCTATCTTAGTGTGATGATTAAAAGAAAATTGCTAATATGAAACATGTTTCTGAAGTCATTGCACAGTTGGCGCAATCGTTGGCTAAACCCATGTACAAGCCAATCATGCAAACTCTTCCTAAAACCATGCATATCCATACCAAACTTGCAACAATAGTGTATTGTTGCTATATGCCCTATGTGAAATCGTACCCCTATAACATGCCTTAGATGATGAATTTCACAATCGCTGCATGAAGTTGAACGAAGCTAGGTTTTCCTCTCTGTCTGGCGTGATAAGCGACTTTGATTCTAACAACAACCTACCAACAATAGAATCGTAGTATACTAGTATATCCTCAGTTTGCCCACAACACTATTTGCTGACTAACCTTTGGCCCTTCCATGGGCTTTCATCATGGTTTTGAATGACATACTAGAGTCTGAATACGTAGGGTGACACTTGGATGTACATGTACGATATATATATGCTATAAGCACATAATGTTTTGCTGCTATTCAGCTTGTATCTTAAACATTCTTCGCAAACTGAAGACACATGTTATTCTTACAAGTTTTCTTATCTTGTCAGAGTTGAGCTTACAAATGTTTCTAGTAGAATATACTGGAAGTTTGTTTTGGGTCACATGGTTTTGGGACCCTATTTAATCTTATGATTTCACAACATATATGGTATTAAAGGACAGACAACATATAAAGTGAAGAGGCATATCTGGTACTAAATAAGCTGGAATATTGGCTAAAGATTATAGAAAATTGAACAAGGGTTACCATGAATACCTGTAGCTGTTTCATAGCAAAAAGCTTCATAAGTTTGCCACATATGTAGATATAAGCATGAATATTCAGTATGAGTATGGAAGGAGGTACGTTATTCAAAAATTAATCAGAATCAAAACTCTCAAGTTACATGCAGCTTTTTTCTGGTGAAAAGAATGAAGCGTTTATTAATCGAAACCTTCAACATAGAAATTATGACCATGCTTCAGTTCAGATGTCTCAGTTGACCACATGGTCTAGTTTTGAATCTCATATAGGAAGACGAGGATCGGTGCTGGAATGAAAGGGTAATGATTTAGCATATGGGTCTGCTATATTGTAATTTAGAACACCAGGTTTACTCATGAAGAATATAGTCTAGTAGGATATTTACTTGATCAAAGGTACTTTAGGCTTACAATTGTAACTAGGATAGTAGAAGAAAGAACAAAGAGTGGAGGATGCATGAGGCCCCTTTTTGGGAGCGTGGTGGAGTGAGATGTTCACTTTCTTGCTCATGTAGTAAAATACTACAATTAGTGCTGCTTGTTAATAATTAACAATAGAAAGTTGCATGCTTCTGAGTAACCAGTAATCCAGTATTACTACTTCTATCAGGAGTTTACAGGATACTTCTTGTATGGAAGTATCATTTAGGTGATATGAAGATGTAATAAGGTATTTGACTCATCACAAACCAAGGATTAGGTTTTTTTCCATTGGCTGATGACCTAATAGCCGTTTTTCAATCTCATATATCAAATTAATATTTGGGAATAGATGATTGAATTTAGTTGTTAGCATAGTTTTGAGCTGTTTTCATATGTTGTATGGATGTCTTGCTATGCTAAATAGAGATCATGAATATCTCACAGAAAGTTTATTAGATGTTTAACTATTGTGCTAATAGATGTTTCCCCATTTTTCTGTTAATGTATCTTATCTTCTCATCTCTCTTGAGAATTTACTTGCCTTAATATTTTAAAGTTGTAACTCTTATGTATAAAATTTTAGGCACTGGATTGGTTAAAAGCTTATTATTGGGAGCCCCAAAAGATGGCAATTTCACATCCCAGTGATAGAACCGCAAACTTTCGAAAAGAAATTAAATCTAGGATACGTGAATTGGCTTTCAGTCTGGATGTGAAGCAAGCTACAAGATCAGAATCTCCATTAGTTAAGGGAAAACGTAAGTATGTACGCTAGTGTTTGTATTCTTGTTCACATATTCTCTGCTATTCAGTAAATTAATAAATTATACCATATAACATGTACAAATAAATTCTGTGATTATGTGTTTAATTTGGTTCTTGGTTGTTTGTTTCTAGTAGGTGCCAAAAGTTGTTATGCTAGTGCATATCTTGGTCGTCTTCCTTTTTGTGCATTACCTTTAAAATCTTATAAAACTTGATTTGTCGCGGGTTATAATAAATTTTCTGCCTGATGTTTGGAAACCATTTGAACTCAAAGTTGTAGAAACATCTATGAATTTAACATTTGTAAAACATGATTCTTTTCTTTGTGCGTGTGGAAATCCAATCTATATCTGGTTTGTTCATCTTGCATTGCAATTCCAATTTCTATATCAGTTTTACTTTTTTATGGGCTAAGAAAAACAATAAGAAATATTTTTATTGATTTTCATTAGGCATTAAGCCTATTGAACACCTATGCGGGCGTAGTAAGTTTCTCTCACTTATGGCTGTCAAGATTCAGTATTCTAAATCTTCAGGCAAGACCATCAGTTTCCACTAACATTGCATTTTTTTGTTATGCTCTTTGCATTATTAAGTATCGTTTTTCCTACATTTAAAACTAGACTTCGTGATGGTGATTTTTATTTTATTTAATTTTATTTTACAAAGGTTCGAAGAAGCACATAACCAAGGCTCTGAAGAATGTTCTCAAGTTATATTCTTCATACCCCTCAGAAGTTGTATCTATCTTGTCGGAGTTCTTGCTGAAGTCACATGAGTCTGCTGATGTGGGAGAGCTTCCAAATAGCTCCCATGTTAGCAAACTTGATGATTGGAAACCTGTTATTATGAAGTTGTCAAATAAAGAACCAGAGATGCTTCTAAGTCTTCTCAAAACTGTAGTTCATATGATTGAGACCCTGGAAGCTCTAAGACGTGAATCTGGTGAGTACATCTATTATCTAGCTTCATCTACATTGGTGTAAACAGTATCTAAAGACAGTTAAATCAAACACTGAAAGAGATATTTACCTCCTACTCTCCTAGGCACATAATCAAGCGCCCTTAACTAATTAATTGCATGGAGGAGAGCTGGTTAATGTCTAGGTGTGGGTAGTTTTAGAACACTGATTATAAAAATTAAAATGTAAATTTATGTTATATTGATGCAGTTTGTCATGGGATGAAAGGGTCCATGCATCCCATACAATCCACCTCATTAATACTTATTTTGGAGTATCATGCAATGTATCCACTTTAGGTCATATTTAAGATGAAATTACGTACTCACACAGTTATTACTACAAGTAATTGCTGCTAACTGCTGTTAACCCACAAGATTCTGAAGTGGTGCATTTTGTATGACTCATTAGAAGACAAAATACGAAGTAGACTTTGGCCCGTTTGTTTCGATGGGTCTATGTAACATTTAGGTTATGAGGGTAACCCCTTGTTGGTTACAGGCAGATCCAATTAGCGCAGTTCTTTAGGACGGATTATGTCTTAAATTTTCTCCTTCAACTAAGAGCATCTGAAATCTTAGACAAAAATATTTTTATTTTTTTATCTGCATATTCGATGAACCAACATGCCTTGAAGAAGAATAAGTCATAGCATTGGGGTGTCAAATTGGGTCGGTCAAGGTTGGGATATCATGAAGCATTTTTGACCAATATCACTAACATTTTCGTATACAACAGTTTTCAATATGATCAGAAATAGCTGTATTGTGACGATACTTTGGGTGACTTCTGAACCATTTACCGTGTTTCATTTCAAGCCGTTTTATTTTATCCTACCCCATTAACCTTTTAGAGATGAAATGCATCATGATTCAACCCATCAATAACTTAACCCGTTTACCCTTTTTTTTTTTTTTTTTTTTTTTTTTCAGAATTAAAACATGAAAGAACGTGTACATGATTAATAAAATGTTATTGTATATGTATCAGGAAGAGAAGACCTTAAACCTGAGCAAAATCCTGGATTTCACCAAACCAAGCAACTTTCCTATCTATTTGAATGGCTCGTGGGGAACCTAAAGGATCTAAAGATCTTTCGCTGGAAACTTACATCTACAGAAATCGTCACACCAAAAGAAAGAAGTCTCCCTAAATCAGCTCTTGTACATCTCCTACGGAAATGTCTCACAGTTTCTTCACTTGGTAATAACCATCTAGCAACTGCAGCCTCAGTTCTTGCGCAAACAACTGGCAATCATACTCTGGTCCATAAGCTCAATAGGCTAGCATCTCTACATGCACCACAAGCAGATCCCATTAACGAAATTGCTCAAGTTGATCCTGAAAGCTTCTACAACCAACAAGAGAACTCCATAAATCAGGCAGCTAAGAAGCTCGAGTTATTTAAACAGAAACGGTCTAAGAAAGGTAACCTGAAAAAGACCGCAATCGATGTAACAAAAAAGAAGAGCATGAAATGGAGTCTGGTCAAATCATGGAAGGCATGTCCGATTGGTATGTTACCTTCTGATCTTGGCTCTTCAGGTGTCGTTCCTAATCTTGACGTTGTTGAGGATCAAGAAGAACAGGAGATGGTAAAAGGGTGTCCTGACAAGTGTGAAGTAAACCGGTCTCGTGGCAAGAGAGAAGCTGATTGTCCTTTAGAGTTATTGGATGATTCTGATATGAAGAAACATAAAGAGAATGAATGTATTGTCGAAGAAGATAGATTCTTTGAAGATGTTAAGAATCGTCTTATGATTGGTGGAGTGTGGAAGAGGGTAACAGAAGAAGAAATTATAAGCATCGCATCAGCTGTCAGGATTTTGGTTTAGTGCTGTCTTAGATATTAATATTCGAAACTCAGTGATGTTAATCGGTAGTTTCAATTTTTAGTCATATTTATGGCTTTTCAGTTTTGACCCAGTTTTGTTCAAGTTGATTGATAATATTAGAATATTTTTGAGATGCAACACTTCTTTCGCAATGTTTCCATTAATGAGTTATTAATCATGAGTTTGGTTTTCTAATACTAGCATTTTGTGGGAGTTGCATTACATTACAACACATATGGACCGATAGTTAAAATTAAAAAAGAGCCTATGGGCTTTGGATAATTGCTTTTTGGGCCTGGTGTATCAAACAAAGAACATTCGAAATATTGGTGTATGCATGGAGACGCTACAAACACAATTATGTTGACCTAAATTATCCTATATATTCGACTGTGTTTTATTCCATGCATGAGAGTCGACAAACATAATATCTTAACCTAAATTAATCTAAACCCTAGATATTGAAGTCTCACACAAGGTAAAGTGAAAAAAGAAAACCTAAAGGCTAATGAAACAACACATAGATCTCTCGTGGCTAATGAAACTGACGGATGATTCACGGGTTTATAATTCAGCCCCTAAACAATTGGGTAATTTAATCCCTAAAGGATTGCGTGATTTAATCCTTGGGCAGGCCGCTTAATTTAGCGAAACCCTTTCCCATTTCTCAAGTTCGGGTGGACGAAGAACTTGATTGTCCTTTACACTCTGTTCTCGATTTTTTTTTTTTTTTTTTTTTTTTTTTTTTTTTTTAGATGGAAAAGTAGGGATGTATGTGTGTTCTTAAGTTTTTTTTAGAAGGAAAGGTAAGGGACGGGAAGGTGGGAAGGAGGGAAATTCTGGGTTTTGTTGTGTAGTTTTGTTCCGCCCAAAAAGGAGGATTAAGAAGGGAAGTTGGTTACTAACCATATAGGGTTTTTGTTAAATTACAATTATATCCTTAATACTTCAAAAATAATGTATGCTACTGCGTGTTTGATTCATATGCGATTCTAGTTTTTGTTAAATTACTAACAATATCTGGAGGCATCTCAACATTTGGAGCCTTCACTTATTTGCTTTGAAGACCCACCATTCCCATGGATATTGTTTTTTTATATCTGTTGGGATTTTCCTTAATTTGTTCTCTGTTTGTTAAATCGCAAAGAGACAAATTATTTAGTAACAAAAGGAAGTAATTTTAATGGGTGAAATACCAAATTGTTTATTTGTTGTATTAAATGGATTAAGGTGAAATAACATAAATTGTTCTTGTGCTTATTCGCAAAGAGATAAATTAGCAGCAATTAATTAATGTATATTGTTTTGAGGGTAAATTGGTAATTATGTTAGTTTCATATCCTTTCCTTGCTACTTAAAAATACAAACTCAAAGAACATAAATTTTAATAACCACTTTCATCCCTTTACTTTGCCCTTCCCATCCCATCCCATCCTCTTCCCTTCTTTAAAATTTAGACTCGAGACCGTTTTTGAAAAACCAGAGGTTAACTTCCTTTCTTTTATATTTCTCTAGATCATTAAAGCAAAGCTATTGTAGTGTGTCTTGACCCCTAAGAAAACAATCAAGTTTTACTTGTTTTCTCTAAGTTATGCTCTTAATTCTTACTACTTACTGCTGTCCCCAATCAAGTTTTACTTGTTTTCTCTAAGTTATGCTCTTAATTCTGACTACTTACTGCTGTCCCCTATATACATGTGTTTCGTTTGACAAGTATACCATATGGTCATACTGAGGAAGGTTCAGTAGAATACTGTAAACGATAATAAATATTTGACCTTTTCAAATGTTCCTTCCCCCTATTTTACTTGTGTCATAATGATGTTTATGCTTGTGTTTGTTGGTAATTATTTGTTAACAAGTTCCCAGATTAGAGTTAAGATAATCAATAAAGTACCGGATATTCACTTGAAATCGTGGTATCACTTTCCAATAGAAACTATTCGACCCTATGCCTGGGTTACACGAATATCTCTATGGGATAAGACCAAGTGATGTTCTTGTTTTGGGCACAAATCAAGAACAGAATTGTATTCAAGTGTTTAGGGTTTGTGTTGATCGTAGTACATGCAATTCTGTTATGACCTCTATTTATAATAGAGTTTACTCAAACCCTAGCCCATGAAATTATGTATAATTAACGGCTCATTAATTATAACATAATATTTTCCATAATAGTAGGAATCAGTGGTTATCAGTGGAAACAATAACACTAGCAGTGGTAATGTTAACACATCAGTGGAAACAATAACACTAGCAGTGGTAATGTTAACACATCAGTGGAAACAAGCAGCAGAATCCACTGTCAGTAGAATCACACTATCAGCAGAAACAGATTCATGCTATCAGCAGAATCAATACATAACCACTATTGAGTCAGGGGATTCAGTGACCAAATGGGTGTACACTCCATACCTCCAAACCCATTACCAGGTGTGAATTAATCCCTCAAGTGCACTAAATTTTCCAACAATCCTCCCCAAATTTAGTTCACTTCCTTTGCATGAAAAATTAAACACAAAACAAAACATATGCATAAATGAAAATATCTTGAAGATTGAATTCTCATCTTAGTACATTACACGTTCAAATATTCAAGAATCAGGGTGTTCTAAGAATTGAACCCTTCAACCCATTTGAATACCTGAAGATAAAATACACATACATTTTCAAACACTTAAATAAACCTGACACTATACAAGCCATGTGTCCATATCCAATTCATAAATGTTGTAAAAGCTAAAAGTCCAAAGCTTCTTGAAGCGGCAAAACTTCAACATTTACATAGGTGGTTCCTCTTTATTCATGCTCCTGCTTAGCACTTTTTCAAAGAAATTAACCATTGAGAAGTAAAGACTTCATCCTCCTTTTCAGCAGGTTCTGAGCATAACCTTGGGATGACAATAAACATGTGCTCCAGTCCACTAAATGTTCAGCTTTCCACATTGAACTCAGCTTCCAAGTTTCCTCAGGAGGGAGTTGGGTGTCTTAGCATTCAGTGACTAAGTTGGACTTCAAACCCATCCTTTCAGCAGACTTTAAAACCAAGTCTCTAGTTAAACCCTTTGTCAAGTGATCAGCTAAGTTTTGTTGAGATCTAACAAACTCTATAGATATCACCCCATTCATGATAAGCTCACGAATCATGCTATGCCTGACACCTAAGTGTCTAGACTTCCCATTGTACATCTGGCTATAAGCCTTTGCCAATGTAGCAGCACTATCACAATGGATAGAAATAGGTGCTATAGGTTTAGGCCACAATGGAATCTCAAGAAGCAAGTTTTTCAACCATTCAGCTTCTTTGCCAGCAGCTGCTAAAGCCACAAATTCAGATTCCATGATTGAACTGGTAATGCAAGTTTGTTTCTTGGATGCCCAAGAAATTGCACCTCCACCAAGTAGGAATACCCAGCCACTTGTAGACGAATTGTCTTCAGTGTTACTGATCCAACTTGCATCAGTGTATCCTTCTAATACAGAAGGATAACCAGTATATGAGAGACTATAATCCATAGTTCTCTTCAAATACTTAAAGACCCTCTGAATTGCTTGCCAATGATGAGCACTAGGATTAATAGTATACCTGCTCAGTTTACCCACAGCAAAAGCAATATCAGGTCTTGTACAAGTCATGGCATATATCAAGCAGCCAATCACCCTAGAATACTCAAGTTGAGATACAGCTTTGCCAGTATTAGGCATTAGCTTCTCACTGGTATCCATAGGAGTACTCACTGGAGTACACTCAAAGTAATTAAATTTCTTCAACACCTTCTCAGTGTAATGAGACTGAGATATAGAAATTTTGTTACTTTCATGTTTAATCCTAATACCAAGGATAACATCAGCCTCCCCCATATCCTTCATGGAGAACTTTGATTACACAAATTTCTTTTTAAGGTCAACTTGATTTTGGTCAGTGCCAAAAATCAACATGTCATCAACATATAAACAAATAATGACTCCTTTACCAGATTCATCAAATTTGCTATATACACATTTGTCAGCCTGGTTAAGTAAATAACCACTAGATAAAACCACTTCATCAAACTTTTGATGCCATTGCTTTGGTGCCTGTTTTAGTCCATAAAGAGACTTAATCAGTTTACTCACCTTGTTTTCATTGCCAGGCATGATAAAGCCCTGAGGTTGGTTCATATAAACTTCCTCATCTAAGTCACAATTCAAGAAAGCTGTCTTCACATCCATCTGATGAATAATCAGATTGTGAATTGATGCCAAAGCAATCAGCAATCTTATGGTACTGATACGAGCCACAGGAGCATAAGTATCAAAATAGTCTATTCCTGACTTTTGTCTAAAGCCCTGAATAACTAGTCTTGCCTTGAACTTTTCAACAGTTCCATCTACCTTCATTTTCTTTTTGAAAATCCATTTGCTACCTAGAGGTTTGCAACCAGGTGGTAGATCAGTCAACACATAAGTGTTATTGCCCATGATAGAGTCCATTTCATCATTAATTACTTCTTTCCAGAAAGCAACATCCTGGGACTTCATTGCTTCTTCAAATGTTTTGGGATCATCCTCAACAATGAAACAATAGGAGTATTGGTCAGAGACCTCACTCCTTGTACCTTCAATTAAGTATAAGTGAAACTCAGGTCCAAATGACTTTGGAGTCCTGACCCTATATCTCCTTCTGAGCTCTGGTTCAGGTTGTTGTTCCACAACCTCATCAGGGACCTGAGATGATAATTCATCAGGGACCTCTGATACACCAATGTCATCAGTTCCATTTGGAATCCTCTGACTTGGTCTAGGGACTGATGAGAATCTATTCTCATCAAATAGTGCATCCCTTGATTCAATTATTGAGTTAATTGAAACAGATTCATTAGGTTCAATAATATAGAACCTATATGCCTTGGAATGCTCAGCATATCCAACAAAGATGCATTCAATGCCTCTTTCACCCAAAGTTTTCTGCTTTGGATCAGGGAGTCTTACAACAGCCCTACAACCCCAAACCCTGAGATAATTCAGGTTGGGTTTCTTTTTAGTCCAGTGTTCACAAGGGGTAACCTTGTTCTTTTTATTGGAAACCCTATTTAATAAATAGCAAGCTGTTAACATAGCTTCACCCCAGAACCCTTGTCTCAGCCCTGAATAGGACAACATGAAATTAACCATCTCCTTCAGCACCCTGTTTTTTCTATCAGAAATACCATTTTGCTGAGGAGTATAAGGGGCAGTCATTTCATGGATTATACCAACAGACTGAAAATACAGAGTATCCATGTACTCACCTCCCCTATCAGTCCTAAATCTTTTGATTAGAGACCCTTGTTTCAATTCAACTTCAGTTTTAAATACTTTAAATTTATCTAATGCTTCATCCTTAGTATGTAACAAATAAACGTAACAAAACCTAGAAGCATCATCAATAAAAGTCACAAAGTATTTCTTGTTCCCCAAAGAGGGAGTAGCATGAAGATCACATAGATCACTATGAATCAGCTCCAAAACTTTAGTTTCACGTTTTACACTTTGAAATGGTTTCTTAGTTATTTTGGTCATCATGCAAGTTTTACACTTTTCAGTGTCCATATCAAAGGCTGGAATTAACCCATCCTTAGACATATCTCGCATTCTTTTAAAGTGCACATGGCCAAGTCTTGCATGCCATAGGGTTGAATCATTAAGTTTAGAGGTTGAAATAAAATCAGAATTAACATTATCATGAACAATATTAAGTCTGAACATTTGATTACACAAATAGCCAAAACCAATAAACACACCATGTTTAGATAAAACAAACTTATTAGATTCAATCACTTGTTTATAACCACAATTATTCAAAACACTACTAGAAACCAAGTTTTTTCTAATATCATGAACATGTAAAACATTAAATAAAGAAACAATCTTTCCAGAAATAAACTTCAAATCAACACATCCTTTTCCATGCACCAGGGCAGTTGACTCGTTTCCCATATGAAGAATAGAACCATCATTCATTGACTCATAGGTCTTGAACCAGCTTCTATCTTTACACACATGAGTTGTTGCACCAGAGTCAACCCACCAAGCAACATCATCATCCTGCACAAAATAAATTTCAGATATATATGTAACATAATCAATCTCAAAAGACTTATTAAATATATTCTGACCTTTCAGAGAATTGGTGTTACCATTCCCTCCACTTGTGCCTGATCCATTAGTTTTATTGCCAATCTTAACACCTTTACAATCCTTCCTGAAGTGTCCAGTTTTACCACACTTCCAACAAGTTACTTTTGGTTTCTTGTTAATATCAGATTTGGTGTTATCTTGATGCTTACGCTTGCCCTTGTTATCATTGTTCCTGGAGGAGTTTGTGGAAAACTAGAAGGGGGGTTGAATAGTTTGCCGATTAAAATCTTTTTAACTTGTTAAGTTAGCTTTGAAACTTTCCGTTTGATCAAAGATATATGCACAAACACAATATATAACAAGTAAGTAAATGAAAGAAACAATCAAACCACAACACGAGTATTTATCGTGGTTCGGCTACAAGGACTCTTTTTCCTTGCCCTACGTCCACGCCCCGAGTATCCAACTCGAGAGTTTCTTTCACTAGTCAACAAGCTCCTTTCACCGGCGGAGAAAACCTTACACGTCGCTTATACTTTTACCGACACAAAGCTAAATGTCGAGTTCTTTTACAAGGGCACAACCACTCCCGTTAGTTCTTTTACTAGGGTACAACAACTCCCAACACTCTTTGTATTTTGAGGACTAAAATACTAACCACTCACTACAGAATATACACAAACAAATGAAGTGTAAACAACACGAGTTTACATAATACTAAGCTACCAAGTCTTGCACCGTTGTGTTGGAAACTTGTAACTTTTCACGACTTTGTGAGCTTCTTTGCTACAAAGAGAAACTTCACATTAACAATGTTAAAAGGTTAGAAGAAAAGATGAGTGTGTGTGTAAAATATGATCTCAAGAGGTTAGCCAAAAATCAAGTTATGGCTTGGTATTTATAGCACACCACACTGCATGCTTGGCGGATCAGGCGGAACCCTCAGATGGGTTCCGCCCGTGTACCCCCAGGGTACCGCCGGGTCTGCAGTAGGTTTTTGCAATAACTCTTCAAACCAAACAAGGTCTTGTCTCATAACTCCTAGCAACCAAACAATGTCACATCACTTAAATCAAGTCAAATACAAAGCTTGCAAGCAACAACAAAGTTAGTCAAACACATTTCTTTCCATAAATGCATAATGACAAAACTTGCCATAAATGTGGTGTGACTATTTCTAATTTAAGAAATAAACTTGTGTTGTGTTTTATGAAATGTAAAATGTAGCAAAAGTCTAGTTTATGCAAGTCTTAAAAACTAAGATTATGTTTTGCTTAAAAACTAAAGTTTACATTTTGTCATTAACAAAACATAGCGAAGATCGTAAAATATAAATAACGTTTTTAGGCGATATTTGTATTAACAATCTCCCCCTTTTTGTTGATGACAAAACATAAACTTTGTTTTTAAGTAACACGCAAAATCTTGGTTTTCAAGACTTAAAAAAATTATATTAACCTTATTTTACTTAAGAGACGAAAAAGCATCAAGTATTTGAAGGTTTAATATATTTCTCCCCCTTTTTGTCGAAACAAAAAGTAGAGTAGCGAAGCGGAATAATGACCATACTCCCCCTAAATGGAGTACCAATATGGGAAACATGGATTTTGAGACCTACAAAAAAAATGGTTAGTTGGTGATAGATATAGTCAAGCTTGTAGTTACCACACACATTGCAACCACATTGACAAACCAAAGATTGATCAACCAACAATGCACAAAAGTAAGTAGAAAGAAATAACATTCCAAGTAAAATTTTGACTTATAAAAGTCAAAAGACAAGAAATGTGGACTTATTCTTCTACTTGTACATAAAAACTAAAAAATAACCAAGAAAATAAAATAAAATCCTAAATTCCTAGAGTGGGGCAAATGGCCTCCAAAGGTTGTCTAGGATTTGTTGGGGTGGCAAAGTGCATCCAAACGTTCTATGATGTGTTGGAAGGCAAAACGGGTTTCATTTTGGAATTGGTTAAGCAATGTTTTGATGGTTTCACCCATTTGCTCACATTTTGAGCAAGCATGGGGATGAGTGGGTTGAAATGGGTTGGTTTTGATTTCTTTGTTTGAAGGTTGGTTGGTTTTTGGTTCTTGGGTTGAGGATGGATTTGGTATTGAGTCAAGCAAGGTGGTTTGAAATTCCATTGCTTGATGAAGGTGGTTCTCAACCATGCTTTGGATTTCCTCATATGAGGGAAAGAAAGACTCAAAAGTTTGGGGTTGAAAAGGTGGTGGAGTTGGGTGATCATGGTGTTCAAAATTTGGTTTTCCATAAAGAGGACCATGGATTTCACGGTAGATTGGGTGAAATAACAATGGTTTGGGTGGTTGGTACCCTTATTGTGGTGGTTGGGTAAGTTCAAGATCTTCATCAAGGTCAAGAATTGACCTTGGTGATTGATTTGCAAAAGGTGGTGGTTGGGTATGTTTTGGTGGAAGATCATTTAAATCTTGGACATACGGGTGTGGTGATGTTGGAGGAGACCCGAAAAGCTCCATAGGTTCAATTTTTGGTAATGGTGATGGTGATGGAGTCTTTGATGGTTGGGTTGGAGCACTTGGTGGAGTTGGGTCAATAGGTGTTTTAGTAGGTGGTGGAGTGTGCTCATTTGATTGTTTGGGTGATGGAGATGGAGATGCAAGGTTCAAAAAATGTTCATTTTTTATGGGTGATGTGAATTCCTCCGATGATGAGGAGCTAAGGTTGATGGATTGATTTGACCATAGTGGTTTCACACTTATCCGGGCGGTTCTCCGGATGGGTCGTGATGGTTGAGAGGTGTTTGTTGACTTGGTCATGGTTAAAATGGTTTAAAGTTTCAGAATTTTGATGAAGAAGGTGTGGTTTGTTAGTGTTTAGGATGGTTTAATTTATAGTGTTGATGGATTATGGAAAGGAGTGTTTGGATTTGATGTTAGTCCATACAAAAATGAAGGTTTCTAATGATTTGGAAAACTAATTGTGGGTTGTCAAATCATGGAAGTCAATCCAATGAAAATGGTGAAGTGAGAAGACAAGTTTTGCACTAAATGCATAGTGGTTTTGGTGGATTTGTGGTAGTATAAATCTCAGGGATTTCAAGGATCCCTTAAAAGGGTTCCTTCCTTTATGTTTGAGGGGTCCTTGAGGTTGTTATGGTTAAATTTGAATTTTGGCGGGAATTGGTTTTAGTTAAGTTTATGGAAGAAGGAGTATCCTATTATGCTAAACACATTTCAAGTAATGGGTTTCTACCTAAAAGGATTGGATTTTGGTGTTTGAATGTTGAATTGGCGAAAAAGAAAACAAAAAAATCTGCAGGTGTGTGGCGGCACCCTCAGAATACACAGGCGGAACCCATCCGAGGGTGCCGCCTGGTCCGTTGGGCAAATTTTGGGATTCCCAGAAATTGTACTGGCGGAACCCAAATTTGGGTACCGCCAGATCCGCCAGGGGTGAAAAAAGTGGCAGTCCACGTTTTTGACCCGCGAGACGATTTTCAAAATTTTTGAAAACTCCTAAAATCAAAGAGATAAGGCATTTCTGGTTGGGCAATGCAAAAAATAGACACGTAAACATGCATTACATATGACTTTGACCTTGAGGTCGAGAATTTCACTATACTTAGTGAAAATATTATAAACTTGAAAATTTGATAACTTGCCAAAAGTTGTCTCCCTGCATCATTGTTAGTTGAAACATGTTCCAAAGTGTATCAAACATTGTACTAACACACAAATACATCACAAATATTGTTTAAACGACCAAATTGTTTCAATAGCACCTTGTGCCAAACACTCCTAACACACCCGCACTCATTGACGGTCCATCTTCTTCTTCATCTTCCCGAGGAATCTCCCGATGTTTTTGAACATCCCCTTTGTTTGCTTGAACTCCTCCGACTCATTTGGAATATCCGGAAGTTGAGAAAGGTATTCTAGAGGTGGGAGCCTAGAGTTTGGCAAATTGTCATCTTCACTCATTGAGGAAGAGGATGATGAGGTAGGAGGATGTGGGCGTTTTCCTTGGGCTTTGTAAACTCTCTTATCACTAAGTGGAACAAAGGTGTGTGGAATGAGAGTGTAGTCAAGACGAAGACCATTTGAAGTTGGTGGAATGGGTGAGATGAACCTAAAGAGACGGGTCAAGAGCATTCCATATGGCATAGCCGTTGTGCCATACACGGGAATGTCGGCCATTCTCTTGGCCATGTAGTAGGCAAGATTGAAGGGTTGCCTAACGGACAAGGAGTAGAGCATGTAGCAAAGGCAAAGGTTGATATGGTCACGGTTCCCTATTGTGCTAATGACATTGGCTCTAAGGACTTCCTCCCATTTCTTAAATTGGGGTTTGAGTTCGTTCATTTCCATTCCCCGAACGGGTTCTCCTAGTGGTGGTGGTCCTAACAAAGAGGTGGTCACGGAGAACGTCTTTTGAGACAAGAGGTGTGTCATAAGGGTGGATCCGGTCTTGAAGGTTGTCAAGAGTTGAGAGGAGGTGTAAGTCGGAATAGAGGCAAGTCCCACGGTTTGGAACACCTAAGATTTGAGCAAACTCCTCAAGAGTGAAGGAGTATTGGTGGCCGCTAACCCTAAAGTTGATAGACATATGACCACAATCATCCGTTGAGAGAACGCATGATGCATAGAACTCTAGAATGAACCTAGGACAAATAGGCTCGTCGATATTCAAAAGACACTCAAAGTTGATTGTGGCAAAATCGGCGTAAAGGTTTGTGCCTTCTAGGAAAGATGGGTCTATGGTTCTACCCTCATGGACATAGTGTTTTTCTAGGGCTTTGAAAACGTTTAATTGATTTGCGGTAAGGCCTTTGGTTTTGTGGTGTTTTGGTAGGTACTTAATGGTGTCCTTGTGGTCGTAGTGGGTTAGAGGAGGCATGATGATTCCTAGAACAACAAAATTTCACATTTTAGTTTACGTAAACCACTATTATAATGTGGAAGTTCTAGTGTGTGCCTATATGAAAACAATGTGGAGGTGCGGTTATCTTGACTCATTTTGATGCTTCAAAATTGTTTTATGCAAGTTTTGTTATAAAACAAAAGATAACCCAAATGCTCCTAGTTCAATGTAGCTTCGTTTGAATGTACCCGAAAATACATATTGGTTATGTATTCCCTTTAGCATTCAAGAGACATTATGCAAGTGATGTTTTAAACATAACGTTTTGATTTTGTATTCTCAATGTGAGACGAAAAAATATTTGTCCTACTTGTGAGAAATTTTTGGAAAGATTTGACATGGGGTGTTTTAGCAAGCATGTTTATACTAATTGAAGATGCAATTCCTAACTATGGGAAACATGATTAGTTTTATTAAACACCTAATCTAATGCATGAGTTTTTTCAAGTTAGTGTATAACCCCAAGTTTTTGTTTTTGTGCAAAAAAATAGAATTCCTAGACTCAGATCAGGATTGTAATCATGTTTAGAATACTTACAATGATGATTGATTTGCAATGTAAATGAATGGAGGACCAAGAATTCGTAGGTGTGGATGAGTGGTGAAGTGAATAGTAGCAGCCTTGAAGTGGTGGTATGAGATAATGGGTGTTTGGTTTAATATAAACAAAGAAAATGATTCTGCAGGTCGACGGACACGGCGGAACCCTGGGTTGGGTTCCGTCCGTTATGGCTGAGGGTTCCGCCGACCCTGCTGAGAAAAATAGTTTTGGATTTGTTTTGATTTTTGTCTAATGTCCAGAACTACAATGTAGGTTCCATGAGTCCTAAGCCTAGCCTAAGAAGATTAAAAGGTTCACGTTTAAGAGGTTTTGTGAGAATGTCGGCTATGTTATATTCGGAAGAAACTTTCTCAATTGAGATATTTCCTTTTTGGACGTTGTCACGAAGGAAATGATGACGGATTTCAATATGTTTGGTACGAGCATGTTGAACCGGGTTTTTGCTAAGATCAATGGCACCTTTGTTGTCACAAAGAATTGTGATGTCATTGAGTTGAATTCCGTAGTCGACAAGAGCTTGCCTCATCCAAAGAGCTTGTTGACATGCCTTTCCGGCCGAAACGTACTCGGCTTCCGTTGTTGAGATAGCAAGAGCCGTTTGTTTCTTAGAGAACCATGAGGTGAGACAATGTCCAACAAAAGTACAAATACCACTTGTGCTTTTTCTATCAACATAGTTACCGGCATGATCCGAGTCGGCATATACTATGGTGTCTATTCCCGTTCCTTTGGGATACCATAAACCTAAATGTGTAGTGCCCTTAATATACCTAAAAATCCTTTTAACGGCTTCGAGATGGGTAGCTTTAGGATCTTCTTGAAAACGAGCACATAGACAAACTCTAAACATAATGTCGAGTCTACTAGCCGTTAGGTAAAGTAGACTACCAATCATACCTCTATATTTAGTGTTATCTACGGATTCACTTTCCTCATCCTTGGTGAGTTTAGTTTCCGTGGACATGGGAGTTTTGATAGGTTTCGAATCTTCTAGTCCAAATTTCTTAAGCATGTCCTTAATATATTTAGATTGGTTAAAGAAGATACCATCTTCTAGTTGTTTGATTTGGAGTCCTAAGAAAAAGTTAAGTTCTCCCATCATACTCATTTCAAACCCGTCATGCATGATTTTTGAGAAATCCACACATAATTCTTGACAAGTTGATCCGAATATAATGTCATCAACATAGATTTGGACTATGATAATATGTGAATCTTTCTTCTTAGTGAAGAGAGTATTATCAACTAAGCCCATGGTATACTTATGGTCAACTAGGAATGTTTTAAGTCGATCATACCATGCTTTTGGAGCTTGCTTAAGTCCGTAAAGACCCTTTTTAAGTTTGTAAACATAATTAGGTTTTTCAAAATCGATGAAGCCCGGTGGTTGAGCAACATACACTTCTTCATTAATGACTCCGTTTAGAAATGCACTTTTGACGTCCATTTGAAAGAGTTTAAAATTATGTGCACACGCATAAGCAAGTAATATTCTAATTGACTCGAGCCTAGCTACCGGAGCAAAAGTTTCATCGTAATCAATGCCTTCTTGTTGATTATATCCTTGTGCTACTAGCCTTGCTTTTTTTCTAGACACAAATCCATTTTCATCCATTTTATTACGAAAGACCCATTTTGTTCCAATTATTGTTTGACTCTTTGGTTGAGGAACTAATGTCCATACATCATTCCTAACAAATTGGTTTAATTCTTCTTGCATTGCAATTACCCAAGATTCATCTTTAATGGCTTCATTAATGTTTTTCGGTTCAATGGTTGACACGAAACAAAAGTAGTTGCTTTCATTTTGAACTTTTGATCCAAGTGTTCTTTCGTTAATGTTGCCTATGACACCGTCTAATGGATGACTTTTAGATTCTTTGACATTGACAAGTTCTTTGTTTAATAGTTCATCTTCCTTGTCATTACCTAAGATTTCTTGACATTCAATTGCTTGGCTTTCAACTAAGTCATCATCTACCAAAGGTGATGTCTTATAGGGAGGTGGACTTTCGTCAAATGTTACGTTTAACGATTCCCGACTCTTAAGGTTTCTTTGTTCAAAACAATGTAAGCTTTACTATTTTGTGAATATCCAAGAAATACACCTTCATAAGACTTTGGGTCAAATTTGGTGAGATAATCCTTGGTGTTAAGAATGAAGCATTTACTCCCAAACACTCTAAAGTATCCTAATGTAGGCTTTTTACCTTTATATAGTTCATAAGGAGTTTTATTCAAAAATCGTCTAATTAGGACACGATTAAGAATGTACGTTGATGTGTCAACGGCATTACACCAAAACTTTTGTGGAATAGTTTGTTCATTAAGCATTATTCTACTCATCTCTTGCAATGTCCGGTTTTTACGTTCTACTACACCATTAGATTGAGGAGTACGTGGAGCCGAAAAGTTATGAGTAATTCCATTTTTATCATAAAAGTTTCCAAATTGAAATTCATTATCAAATTCACGACCGTGATCCGTTCTAATAGACACTATATTAGACCCTACTTGATTTTGAATTTTCTTACTTAGAATCTCAAATTTATCAAAAGCTTCATTTTTACTTTTCAAAAACTTTGTCCAAGTATAACGTGAGTAATCATCTACTATGACCAAAGTATAGAAGTTACCTCCATAACTTTGTATAGCGGATGGACCAAATAAATCCATATGCAAAAGTTCTAGACACCTAGATGTAGACACCATGTTTTTAGCCTTATGGCTACTATGGACTTGTTTACCGACTTTGCAAGCATCACAAAAGTGTTGGTCATATTTCAACTTGGGTAGGTTTCGAACTAAGTCTTTGGAGGAGAGGTTTTGGATTAGTCTCTTGTTAGCGTGTCCTAAACGTCTATGCCATAAAGTTGAAGATTCATCTAATGAGGTAAAACAAAGTTTGTCTCTAGATGTTGAATCCAACTTCATGACGTATACGTTGTTCTTAAGGACACCTTTGGCTACGGTTATACCATCTTTAAGTATTTTACTACCGTTTTCACTAAAAAGGACATTATACTTATTACGACAAAGTTGACTAATACTAAGAAGATTAAATCCTAAGTTATCAACATGAGCAACATCATCTATAGAAAGGGAGTCATGAGAGATTGTACCTTTTCCGATGATTTTGCTCTTAGCATTACTACCAAACGTAACATTACCTCCATCACATTTGTGATATGTTGAGAAGAGGCTTTTATTACCCGTCATGTGCCTTGAACAACCGCTATCTTTAATCCATTCATCCGGTTCCAAACAAACTTTGAGGCACACATATTTTATGAAAAACACTAAAACATTTGGTCCCCAATTTCTCATGGGTCCATTTTGGTTAAGCATGCCATTAATTTGTTCCAAGTATGAAAATAGAGCATAAGGGTTCCATGGCATGTAGTTTGAATTTTGGTAATGTCCAGGAGTGTTTTGATTCCAAACTTGTTGGTAGTTTGGTCGAGCGTTGAAGTTGCTCTTTGGAAAGGGGCGTTTGGGAATTGGAGTCTTAGGTCTTGGTTGAGTAGTCTTAGCTCTAAATTCATTTTTACTAAGTCCTACTCCAGTTCTAAAGGTAGGTTTTGTTCCATTTTTATATGTAACTTTAACAAATTTTGAACGATCCGATGTGGATGGAGTTACTGCTGCAGCAGACCTGGCGGAACCCTCGGGGCCAACGGGCGGAACCCTAATTTGGGTTCCGTCTGGTCCGCGGGCTGCTGTAGCAATTTTGTTTGTTTCATATGCGTTCTTTTCTTGTTTCGTTTGACCCTTAATGATTTCTACTTTCCTGAAACCAAGACCTGTTTTATCAAAAGGTGACTTTTGAAGTTTCATAATTTCATCCGCACATGAAATGCTCTTATCGAACTTTTTGAACTTTGTGGTTTGTTTGATTAGATCATTTTGAGTAATTTTAAGTTTCTCAACTTCAAGTTTAAGTTCTTCACATGATTTGCATGAGGTGTCAATACCTTTACCCTTTTCTAATCTCTTAGCTTTTTCTTTTAACTCATAGACTTCATTTTCTAAAAACTCTTTTTTAGTTTTCAAAAATTTATTTTTGTTTATGATTTTTAAGCTTAACTCACAAAGTTTGTTATATTCATTTTGTAAAGTATCATCATCTATAGAAGAGTAGGATGAGTCGGAGAGTACCTCATTTGAGTTGTGAGCCATGAGAGCAATATCATCATTCTTTGGCTCATCATCATCTCCTTCATAGTCACTCCAAGCACCACCCACAAAAGCTTGTTGAGGTTTGCTCTTGGGTGGTTTTGGACATTCTCCTACAAGATGACTTGTGTCTCCACACCTATAACATTTTCTTTCAACTTTTCCTTTTCGATCATCATGATCTTTCCGGAAGGTTTTCTTGTCATCTTTAGGTTGCCTTACAAACTTCCCTCGCCTACGAAAGAACTTCTTGAAGTCTCTCACGGCCATAGCATATTCCTCATCATCACTATCCGAAGTAGATTCTTCATCATCACTTGATTAGACTCTAGCTTTCAAGGCAATGGACTTAACTTTTTCTTTCTTGCCTCTAACTAGTTCCGAATCTTTTTCCATTACCATTTCATGAACTTTGAGGTTTCCAATAAGCTCATCAAGTGACATGCTTGAAAGATCTTTGGATTCTTCAATTGCCGTCACTTTTGCTCTCCACTTCGGATGGAGTGCTCTAAGAAATTTCCTGACAAAGTTCTTACTACAAAAAGATTCATCAAGTGCTTTAAGTGAAGTAATAATAGTGTTAAACCTAGCAAAAGCATTATCAATAATCTCATCTTTGGAAATAACAAATTGTTCATATTGTTGAACAAGAAGATCAATTTTGTTATCTTTAACTTGTGAGTTTCCTTGATGAGTGACAATTAAAGATTGTCAAATATCTTTGGCGGTTTTACACAAAAAGAATCTTTCATATTCTTTCTTAGGTAAAGCATTGTAAAGCATCATTTTAGCTTCATTATTTTTACCAATCAATTTCTTTTGATCATCATCTTTAATGTTAGTAGCTATGTTATCACCATCAACAATTATATACCATAAATCTATATCTTTAGATTTCACGTAAGTTTCAAAACGGTTTTTCCAATATATAAAACCATTTGCTTCAAAGAGTGGTGGTCTTTGCATAGATTGCCCTTCTTTGTAATTTTCAAAATCCATGGATCGTTTCAAGTTTTAAAACACAATATATTTTAAAAGCTTGAGTAACGTAGCTCTTGATGCCAATTGTGGAAAACTAGAAGGGGGGTTGAATAGTTTGCCGATTAAAATCTTTTTAACTTGTTAAGTTAGCTTTGAAACTTTCCGTTTGATCAAAGATATATGCACAAACACAATATATAACAAGTAAGTAAATGAAAGAAACGATCAAACCACAACACGAGTATTTATCGTGGTTCGGCTACAAGGACTCTTTTTCCTTGCCCTACGTCCACGCCCCGAGTATCCAACTCGAGAGTTTCTTTCACTAGTCAACAAGCTCCTTTCACCGGCGGAGAAAACCTTACACGTCGCTTATACTTTTACCGACACAAAGCTAAATGTCGAGTTCTTTTACAAGGGCACAACCACTCCCGTTAGTTCTTTTACTAGGGTACAACAACTCCCAACACTCTTTGTATTTTGAGGACTAAAATATTAACCACTCACTACAGAATATACACAAACAAATGAAGTGTAAACAACACGAGTTTACACAATACTAAGCTACCAAGTCTTGCAACGTTGTGTTGGAAACTTGTAACTTTTCACGACTTTGTGAGCTTCTTTGCTACAAAGAGAAACTTCACATTAACAATGTTAAAAGGTTAGAAGAAAAGATGAGTGTGTGTGTAAAATATGATCTCAAGAGGTTATCCAAAAATCAAGTTATGGCTTGGTATTTATAGCACACCACACTGCATGCTTGGCGGATCAGGCGGAACCCTCAGATGGGTTCCGCCCGTGTACCCCCAGGGTACCGCCAGGTCTGCAGTAGGTTTTTGCAATAACTCTTCAAACTAAACAAGGTCTTGTCTAATAACTCCTAGCAACCAAACAATGTCACATCACTTAAATCAAGTCAAATACAAAGCTTGCAAGCAACAACAAAGTTAGTCAAACACATTTCTTTCCATAAATGCATAATGACAAAACTTGCCATAAATGTGATGTGACTATTTTTAATTTAAGAAATAAACTTGTGTTGTGTTTTATGAAATGTAAAATGTAGCAAAAGTCTAGTTTATGCAAGTCTTAAAAACTAAGATTATGTTTTGCTTAAAAACTAAAGTTTACATTTTGTCGTTAACAAAACATAGCGAAGATCGTAAAATATAAATAACGTTTTTAGGCGATATTTGTATTAACAGAGTTGTTATGCTCCTCCATATTGACAACTGATGGACCAGTAGCATTGCTACTCTTTGGCTTGTCAATGTCTTGTGCTTTGAGTGAATCTTCAATACGCAAGTGACTGCCCAACTCAACAAGAGTTAATTCCTCCTTCTTATGTTTCAGCATATGCTTAAAATCTTTCCAAGAAGGATGTAATTTATCAATGATACAAGAGACTGAAATAGCCTCATCCATGTTCATCTTGTGTTGTGTGAATCGACCAAGTATACTAAGAAGTTCATTGTATTGTTCCATGACAGGTCTAGAATCAACCATTTTGTAATTGTTAAAATTACTTACAAGGAACTTCTTACTTGATGCATCCTCAGCCATATATTTGGCTTCCAAGGAATCCCATAGTTCTTGAGAAGTTTCAACATTCTGATAAATATCCAATAGAGAATCAGACATACCATTAAGAATTAAACCCCTGCATATGTAGTCATCATTCTCCCATTTGTTTCTTGCCCTCATCTGATCCATAGTAGCATCATCTCCATAATCTTCTGGAATCTCAGTTGTCAGAACATATACCACATTCATACTTGACAACAAGAAGTGCATCTTCTTTTGCCATCTTCTGAAATCAACACCTTCAAACTTTTTCAACTTGAAAAAGTTAGCAGCCATTTGTCTCATAGCAGCAGCCATTGATTATCACTTATAGTTTCTATTGATTGTTGGTAATTATGTGTTAACAAGTTCCCAGATTAGGGTTAAGATAATCAATAAGGTACCGGATATTCACTTAAAATCGTGGTATCACTTTCAAATAGAAACTATTCGACCCTATGCCTGGGTTACACGAATATCTCTATGGGATAAGGCCAAGTGATGTTTTTGTTTTAGGCACAAATCAAGAACAGAATTGTATTCAAGTGTTTAGGGTTTGTGTTGATCGTAATACATGCAATTCTGTTATGACCTCTATTTATAATAAAGTTTACTCAAACCCTAGCCCATGGAATTATGTATAATTAACGGCCCATTAATTATAACATAATACTTTCCATAATAGTACGAATCAGTGGTTATCAGTGGAAATAATAACACTAGCAGTGGTAATGTTAACACATCAGTGGAAACAAGCAGCAGAATCCCTATCAGCAGAAACAGATTCATGCTGCCACTATTGAGTACGGAGATTCATTGCACTAAATTTTTCAACGGTGTTAACGTTTGTTGGCTTACACAATTTTTTTTCTTCAGAAAATATTGAAGCATGTGTCATTGCCACCACCTCCGCCTGTGGTTCCATCGGGTTTAGTTCCTGCAAAAGTCTATGACTCAAACCGTGTTCCAATGGCCAGACAGGGTGAAGTAAACCAGTATCGTGGCAAGAGAGAAGCTGATTGTCCTTTAGAGTTATTGGATGATTCTGATGTGAAGAAACATAAAGAGGATGAATGTATTGTCGAAGAAGATATTCTTAGAAGCTGTCAGGATCTTGGTTTAGTGCTGTCTTAGATTATTAATATTCAAAACTCACGATGTTAATCATATCTGTAGTGTCGATTTTTAGTCATCTTTATGGCTTTTCAGTTTTGGCTCAATTTAATATTAGATTACTTTTGAGACGCAACTCAGCTTTTGCAATGTTTCCACTAATTAGGGGTATTTGTTTCGGCTTATATAGTGGGTTATGGCTTATTTGGTTTTCAGCTTATGTTTCATAAAATCACTTTTTTGTGGCTTATTTTGAACCTTTTTGGCTTTTATAAGCCGAAAAGTTTCAAAATAAGCCAAAAAGGTTCAAAATAAGCCACAAAAAGTGATTTTATGAAACATAAGCCGAAAACCACATAAGCCATAAGCCCGCTAAATAAGCCGAAACAAACACCCTGTGAGTTATTAAACATGAGTTTAGTTTTCTAATACTACCTCCGTCCAAAGTTGTCAAAATCGCGCCTAGGCGCTAAGGCGCTAGCATTGGGGCTTTTTTTGACTCGAGGCGCACGATTTTTGCGCCTTTGCGCCTTGGGGGATTTTTGCGCCTAGGCCATATTTTGCGCCTTGGGGCATTTTTTTTTCTTTTTTTTTAAGATATAATACATGGGCTTTTTAAGTCATAGGTGAGTATTTATATGATTTGTAAATTTGAATTGATTTTATGTTTATTTTATTGATTGAAATTTTCTTTAAGAAGTTATTTTGTTTCATTAAGTATTTTTTTACGACATATTATCATGAAAATGTGGCATTGTACCTTGAATATTAATATGTTGCTTGCTTGATATTTTGGGTTAAATTGTGAGCTTTGTTAGATGTAAGCTACAAGTGTAGGACACAAAAATATTTAGTCTGATATGGATTTTAATCTCTATATATGTCATCGAGGCAAAGAGTTGATCCATTTTAGAAGTGACAACCGATCCATTTTAATATTTATATTGCAATATGTGTTATGCATTAAGTATTTTAATGTTATTTTGTATTATTTAAGCTACATAAATGGTCACATATGTTATAAAAAACTTAATGTTTTTAGTGCGCCTCGCATTCATGAATCCCGCGCCTTGGAATGCGCCTCGACTCGAGGCTCTTTGGCCCCCTTTGCGCCTTAGTGCGCCTTGAGCCTTTCAGAACACTACCTCCGTCTCAAATTTATTGTCCACTATTGACTATTTTAGTCTTTCTTCTTCAACTTTGACCTTAAATATTTTTGTAGGTGTTAAATAATATTTGATGCAAAATATATAAATGGATTGAGTTTTAAGTGTACTTTTCAATGGTATAATTTTTCAATAAGTATTATATAAAAAAATATATATATTTATGGTCAAAGTTAAACTAGGTTAACTTTGAAAATTTAAAGTGGACAATAATTTTGGGACGGAGGGATTAGCGGCTAGAGAGTCGCAGATTTGAGACCGTTATCACATGTTGATAATGGGTCCGAAAACGCAGGATTAGTATAAATTGTCACAGAGAAAGTGGCTTGGCTTGTAGAATGGATATTTCCTCAACTCCATTCACTTTCCATCACAAGAAACCATATCTTGATAAACCCACATATACCAACAAACCAATTTCCAGTTTTACCCCTGTAAACAATGTTGCCAATGTCATCCATTCCATGAATTTTAGAAACCCAGACCAATGTATCCAAACCTACACTTTACTCCTTAAAAACTGTCGTAAATCCCATAATCCCCAACTGGGTTTGCAGCTTCATGGCCATATGATTGTTTCCGGGGTCGAATTTTGCGACTTTTTATCCAGTCAGTTACTTGAGTTTTATTGTAAATTTGTGTTTGTTCATGATGCACGTAAGCTCTTTAATGGAATGTCCGAAAGAAATGTGTTCAGCTGGACTTCTGTTATTGGGTTGTACTGTGAAGTGGGTGATTATGTTGAGACTCTGAAGCTCTTTTGGTTGATGGTGGATGAAGGGGTTCGCCCTGATCGTTTTGTGTTTCCGAAAGTGTTTAAAGCTTGTGCGCAGCTAAAGGATTATAAGGCGGGGAGGGATGTGTATGATTATATGGCGAGTATCGGGTTTGAAGGGAATAATGCGGTGAAAAGGGCGTTTCTTGATATGTTTATTAAATGTGGGAGGATGGATATTGCGAGACGTTTGTTTGAGGAGATGAGGAGTAATGATGTTATTATGTGGAATATGATGGTTTCAGGGTATGTGTTGAAAAGGGACTTTGAAAGGGCGTTGCGGTATGTTGAGAATATGAGGGTTAATGGTGTGATGCCTGATCGAGTAACATGGAATACAATACTTAGTGGCTATGCTCAAGTTGGACAATTTAAGGAGGCAGCTAAATATTTTTCGGAAATGAGTGGGTTTGGAGGACTAGAACCAAATGTTGTGTCTTGGACGGCCTTAATAACTGGAAATTTACAAAATGGAAATCCATCTCATGCGTTAAATATATTTAGGAAAATGATAACCAGTGGAGTGAAACCAAACTCCACCACCATTTCTAGTGTTATTTCGGCATGTGCTAACTTGTCGTCAGAAAGACATGGCAAGGAGATACATGGCTATTGCATAAAGGTGGAAGAATTGGATTCTAATTTGGTTGTAAACAACTCATTCATTGACTTTTATTCCAAATGCCAGAAATTAGGTGATGGAGCGAAAAAACATTTCAATAGAATTATACAGAAAGATTTGGTGTCCTGGAATTCGATTCTTGCTGCGTGTGCTATCAAAGGCAGTCGCAATGATGCACTCAAATTTCTTAATGACATGGAGTTACAAGGAGTTTTACCTGATATCATCACTTGGAATGGATTGATAACAGGATTTACTCAATACGGTGATGGTAATACAGCTCTAGAGTTCTTTGCTAAAATGTGCCAGCTTCGCACTTCTCCCAACACAACCACTATTTCTGGAGTATTGGCTGCTTGTGCACAAACGAAGAATTTGAGATTGGGAAAAGAGATTCATAATTATGCCATTCGGAATGAAGTTGAGATGGGGACTGGTGTTGGGAGTGCTCTCATAGCAATGTATTCTGGATGTGAAGATCTAGAAGCTTCTTATGCTGTCTTTGATGGGCTCCCAACTAAAGACGTAGTAATTTGGAATTCAATTATTGCTGCTAGTGGTAAAAGTGGGTTTGGAGTTGGTGTGTTAGATTTATTAAGAGAAATGAAACTAAGTAATGTTCAACCCGATTCAGTCACCATTATTTCCACTCTCACCGTGTGTTCAAAGCTGGCTGCTTTACGTCAAGGAAGAGAGATTCATCAGTATATCATCAGACATGGACTTGACTCAAGTAACTTTGTATGCAATGCCCTTATTGACATGTATGGGAAATGTGGTTCCATCAATAAAAGTCGACAGGTGTTTGAGTTGTTGGTAGCTCAACGAAGAGACATTGTGTCATGGAATGTGATGATAGCAGCATATGGAATGCACGGTTTTGGTAAGGATGCTCTGAACTTATTTGGGCGCATGACGGCTCAAGAGGGACTAAAACCAAATCATGTTACTTTCACAAATCTTCTGTCAGCATGTAGTCACTCGGGACTAACAGATGAAGGTCGGAGTTACTTTAATATGATGAAACAAGAATACGGCATAGAGCCAGATATGGAGCAATATGCTTGTATGGTAGATTTAATCGCACGTTCTGGTAATTTATCAGATACGTTAGAGTTCATAGAAAGGATGCCTTTTGAACCTAATGCTGCTATTTGGGGGTCGTTATTAGGTGCGAGTAGAATCCATTTGAATATTGAAATGGCAGAACATGCTGCGAAATACCTCTTTGAACTTGAACCCGGAAGTTCTGGTAATTATATACTATTGGCGAATATTTATTCAACCTTAGGGAGATGGGAAGATGCAGCTAGAGTAAGGTGTTTAATGAAAGAGAGAGGCGTCACAAAAGCTCCTGGTTGTAGTTGGATTGAAGTTGGTAGGAAAGTTTATAGCTTTATCGTTGGTGATACTTCACATCCGTTTATGGATCAAGTTTCGGCAAAAATGGAGAGTTTGTATTCAAAGATAAAAGAAAAGGGCTATGTCCCTGACACTAAATTCGTATTGCAAAACATGGAAGAATCTGAGAAAGAAATGGTCCTATGTGGACACAGTGAAAAACTTGCTTTAGCTTTTGGATTGATTAGCACGTCAGCTTCGAGTTCAACGCCTTTGCGCATCATTAAGAACTTAAGAGTATGTGGAGACTGTCATTCAGCAATTAAGTATATATCTGTAGTCGAAAAGAGGGAGATCATTATGAGGGATAATTATAGATTTCATCATTTTGTTGATGGTGTATGTTCATGTGGAGACTATTGGTGATCATAGAACTAGTACTAGTAGTAATAAGTTAGTAGTATACTGGCTTATATGGCCATTGTAGATACAAAGTAATGTCATCTTTTGTTAATCCTCTGACACTTGAATAATACACACTTTCCATATGTACAAGACATATAATCTAAAGGAAAACTGTTTTTACAATCTCACCTGCTAATAGTTCTCATAGTCCTATGCTATATTCAGTAACTAATCTGTTTGCAGGCTCGGCAATACTTCATTTGATATCAATATGCTAATTCTTGTGTTATCTAGCCCAATTTTCAAAATCTAGTCTCATGCTGCGCTTGTCGGATCAAATGGAAAAGTTATGGCTCTTAAAGAATCACAGGGGTGTTTGGATTGTGTGTGCAAGACTGCGTTTCAGTGTAACACTTGAGAATTGACCCTGCATTTTTTTAAGTGCATTCTCTCTAGGAAAAGGTAGATAAAAACTATTTTACATGGTTTACCAAACATAACTTTTTTATTTGCATTTTGCGAACACAATAAATAAAATATCTCACTAACCACTGTGGGATGGCTTAGTGGCAAAATGTGACTTGTGTCATAAAATATGAGAGGTCTAATGTGCAATTTCGAAGCTTTTTTTTTTTTTTTTTTATCTTTTTTTTAACCATGATTTCCGACCTTTTGGTAGACTAATCCACGAGGTTTGAACCCACCGTCACACAGACTCAAACGAGGTAAAGTTAGCTTATACGCAATGACTACTATTGTAATTATTGTATTGTTAACCATGTAGACGCCTATATAGGCCCTCATTGACTCCACTAGGATGGTGTGATTGAGTAATGTAAAGTTTTTCTTTCTAATAAACACTTTCATTCTCTACAGGTATTGAAGATCATCCCTTGAATTGCCCGTCTTCGGACATTTTTTCCACTACCAATGCATACAATCAATGCTCCCGAGCATTCCCAGGATTCCATGGTTTTCTTCGTGCAATGCATAATATAGTTGGATGTCATTAATATTAGGTTTTCTTAAAAGCTCCTCTATGTATAAATATATGCATTTAGTGAAGTTTTGTAAACAATCCCGTGAAGAATGTTCACCAATTTGAAAGTACTCGTTAAATGCATCGGGTGATGTGTCGTATACCAATTGGCGTATGGCGGATACGCATTTCATGATAGGGCTAATACTTAAATGACCCAAAGCATCCTCGTTGTTTAAGAAAAAGAAAGTATTCGGGAAAAGGTTCAACATTGTAAGTGGTAATATCATTGACTATTTGTTTATAAAGTTTTTAACTCATACTATACCTTCGCCTATAATTCTCTCCGGGTATTTAGGTGGATTGTTTTCGTCGCCAAAATAATCATCCGAAAGCCATTGTTCCGCATCCTCTCGTTCACGTGGTATGCTTGTTTTAGTATGAGGACCCGAATTCTCGGCTTTCTGATTACACAAAGCTTGAAATTGTTCACAAGCTTGAATATACCGCATATACCTATCCAGATAGTCTTGAAAGTAACGGTCATAATGATCATAGTTGTTGTTGGGATGCATAGTATTTTTTTTAAGGTAATAAAAGAGAGCTACTGTTAAGACGTGCATGTAAAAGTGTGTGTAAAAAGTAGAAGATTTAAAGGGTATTTATAGGGTTTTTAAAAATAAAAAAGTTAATAACTTTTTCTTTTTGTTTGGAAAAATGGCTAATTTTTTTCCATCCAACGACTCATTTTCTATCTGTTACATATATTTATTGGAAAAGAAAAATAAAACAAAAAGAATATGAATAACTCGAATGGCCAAAATGACGCCAAAACCTATGGTGCAGCTCGCGCCATCGCGATGTCATCCTTGCATTATGGGCGGTGTTTTCCATCCGCACGACCCTTTTCAACCACCCCGGATGCTCTTAAATTTCATTAACAAACAACTCATGATAAATCGTCTTTAGTTTATATTCTATTCTTTTTATCTCTAAATGTTTTTCAGTCTTTTTATCTTGTCATATTTTATAACCTACACCTTACCTTTCATGACAACATTTTTTAAGATTTGGCGTGTTGAACTTTTGTATAATCTTTTTTTTCTTTAACATATTTTTGTATAATTCATTAGGGTGATCCTATAATAAAACAATAGTTTGACAAATGAATGATAAAAAGCCACAATTCGGTCATCTAAGGCTCCATTTTGACCTTTATTAATTAATCTAAATACTAACTCTCATATTAGTGAAAGATTTGATATTCTCGAAGACTATCTTTATCTTTACTACATATAATGGAGAAATGGTCAAAGGTGAAAAAGTGAAAAGTGAAATGTTGAAATTTCAGTCAATGCCAATTTTACCCTTGTAAATCGAATTCCAGCCAATAAATGTAAATCGAATCCCATTTTCACAGGTCAATGAATGTATACCGAAACTGGAAAGTATTGATGTCAATAAATGAAAAGTATTGATGAAAAGTGGAAATCAATGTCTGTCAAATTTGTGAAACTGGAAAGCATATGCCAAACAAAGCAAATCGAATCCCATTCTCACAAGAAAAACACATACAAAACACTCTCCACCAAAAAACTCCAAGTACCGGACTCCTCCACCACCGGACGCCACCAACACCGTACCCGCGACCACCATAAGGGAAACCAACACTACCGGACCATGACTACCGAGAAGAACCACCAAGACCCGCGACCACCATAAGGGCTTTTCAAGTTTATAGGTATTTTGTTGAGTTTTTCAATAGATCTATGTATCTTAATCAAGTTTTGAAAGTTTTCATTTATAGATCTGTTGATTTTATTTGTGGATCTATGTTTTTAACAATATTTGGTATTTTTTGACGGCCGTCAATGTGGTTGCCGAAAATAGTTTATGTCGCCGTTGTCGTGGACGCCGGAAGTAGCTGCTGCCGCCGGAATTAACGTGGGTGTCTCGCCGGAAACCACATGACTGACACCCTACATTTCTAAAGGTTTTTCAAGTTTTTGTAAAGATTTCTTTTTTTCTATTTTTTACATATCTGTAATTTTCATATAAAGATCTGAGTTATAACATTCTTCACGTGTTTTTTTGTTGAACAGATGCTGCTGTCGCCGACATCTTTCATCGTCGCCGGAATCTTCACTACCACGAGACCTCCACCAGAAGTATTATGGTTTCCTTTTAATATTTGTTGGTTATGAAGTTCATGTTTAAAATATTTGTTGGTATTATGTTGTTTATACAAGTATGTGTAATTTTTGTTTGTTTGTTTATACAAGTATGCTTCCCCAGATGTATAGGTTCTTCAAAAAAATTGTTATTGAGTATGTTGTATAAATATTTTTGTAAATTAAATTCTGTAGATTTGTTTTAATATTTTGTTCTATAAATTTGTTTGTAAATGTTTAGTAAATTTCGTCATCTAAATTTGTTGTAATGTTGTTATAGTTGTTTGTTATAATTTTTTTGGATATTATAATAATTTATTAGTTGGTAAACATTTATATTGTCTTTATTTTATTAAAAGTGTGAGTAAATTTTTTATTTAGATTTTTTGATGTTATGTTGGAAGTATATCGGATAAAAAATTATATCTATACTACATATATTCTTAATAATAACTACATATAATAGCTAAATGGTAAAACTTGAAACTGAAATTGGTCAAACCTTGAAATACAAATTCGAAATTGATGAAAAGATAAGAATACATAATTCGAAAGTAAAACTAGAAAAAATGCCATTTAGGAAAGTAAAATCTTGGAATTAGTCGAACCTTCAAATACAGAATTCGAAATTGAGAAAGGATATTCTCTAAACATTGATGAAAGGAAACTAATTATTTTGAAAGGCTGTAAATCAGTTATTTGGTAAACTAATTAAGGAAATTATTATAATTTTCCAATCCGATCCTAAAAATGACAAAAAAAAAAAAAGTATAACATAAAGAAAAACATAGGTGCACCCGAATTTTTTTGAAAACCATACACCAGTCCCTTGTGTCTTGGGATCTTTTTCCGATCTCGGCTGTTTCATTCAATCGGATTTTCATTTTTTTTTTCTTGGATTTATGTATCCTTGTAGCAAGTCTGGGTGATGCTTGGTTGTAGGGGTTTCCAATCATCCAAAACCGGGTCAGATTTGAATGTATAATAGTGGTTTTGGTGTTGGTTTAGAACTGGCTTGCCAGCTTGGTCCAACATAAGACATTCAAACTTTGGGTTATCGATAATTTATAGTTTGAGCTTAACAAACATCGTTTCTTTTTAGGTAACCACGCCCGCTGAATAAAAAAACATTAAACTATCTTAACGACATGACATTGATAACGCTCTAGCAAGAAGTACAATGCATAAAGGAGCACTGTGTTTACATCCACGAGCATAAAGTAAGAATTATACTACTCCCAAGCTGACTTTGCATTATCCCAACAAAAAGCAATTAGCTTTTACGTTGAAATCTTCTAAGTTCACATAAATTAATCTTTACTTTATTACATATAAAGGGGGTTTAACTCATCTATACTATCTATTAATAAACATCGGAAACGGGTTGACCCGGTTTAATTTGACCCATTTTTGACACAACCGGTCAGGTTAACCCGGTTTAAATTGACCCGTTTCTCGACCAGAACGGTTTAACCGTTTGAACCACCCGAGTTTCAAAACATTATGTTTAATCATCAAATCCTCAAACTTTTATTATTTTTCGTTTATAACCCATAAACCTTTTTTATCACTAAAACTATCTGCCGCTATAAATTCCGTTGCTATGCACGGGTACTCGTCTAGTCTATAATACATATAAAGAAAAAATGGTCAAAGTGAAAAAGTGGAAAAGTGAAAAGTCAAGTAATGTGAAATATTGAAAAATCTTATTAAAGGAAATTATGAAATGTAATTAATACTCTTATTAAAACACTCATTACTTAAAAGTACAATGATTTATTCACATTGTACAACCAATTAAAAACATATCTACCAAATTAAATACAACCAATTAAAACAATTAATACAAATCACAAACCGGGTTGACCCGGGACGCTTCAAACCCGACGGGTTGAACCGGTTTAATTTGACCCGTTTTCGACCCAACCTAGCAAGTTGACCCGGTTTAAATCGACCAATTTTTTGACCGGAACAGTTCAATCGGTTGAACCACCCGGGTCGAACCGGGTTTCAAAACATTATGTTTAATTCCCAAATCTTCAAACTTTTATTATTTTTCATTTATAACCAATTAATACAAATCACAAACCGGGTTAACCCGGGACGCTTCAAACCCGACGGGTTGAACCGGTTTAATTTGACCAGTTTTTGACTCAACCTAGCAAGTTGACCCGGTTTAAATCGACCAATTTTTTGACCGGAACAGTTCAACCAGTTGAACCACCCGGGTCGAACCGGGTATCAAAACATTATGTTTAATTCCCAAATCTTCAAACTTTTATTATTTTTCATTTATAACCTATAAAATCTCGTTGCTATGCACGGGTACTCGTCTAGTTTTGTAAGAAAGCTTCGATGTATTTCTTTTACAGAAAAATTACAAAAATAAACCAGTCGCCCCGGTGTTAATTACTTTTGGAACCTAAATTAATTTTAACTTTAAAATAGATCGGGCGACCGGACAACTTGTACAATAGGACACTTGTCGAATTCATAAGCCGAACACGTATCATGTACTCGGACACTTGTCGACTTTCATAAGCCAACACTTAGCATGTTGTATAGGTCGCCCGATCACTTGATCTATTTTTGAGATAAAAATATTTTAGGTACAAAAAGTGATTAATACCAGGGAAACCGCTTTATTTTTGTAATTTTCCCTTCTTTTATTGTATTAAATATTACTTTGTTATGTTTGTTTCCCCTCGTTTTTATAAACATAGTTAAAGGAGTGTTTTTTACCCGTTGCGAAGCGCGAGCATCATTAAACTTGTTCAAATCATTTCGCATAAATATAAATTAAAGGTAACAAATAATTGACAATTTTTCAAAGTGCGTAATATAAAGCCTCTTTTGAGATCATAAACATGCAACTAGTTAAGTGGTCACCACTCCAACATGAAGTTGGTGGGGGGATGCCATGGATCCGCTTTAAGGGACACAATTTAACAATTAAAAGGGACATGTATGGTGGGTTAGGACCAATTTTTAGAATGATTTCTAAAAGAAGCCGTCTATTGAATTTATGAAATTTTAGAATGATTTCTATGAGAGCCGTTCATTGAATTTATGAAATTTTTGAAAGTCCTTGACAAAATTAAATAATTGGGCTTTTCGATAATGAATGTTCTATGTAAAGTGTCGCCGTTTAAAAGATATAAGGTATGTTTGGCAAAACTAGCTGTATGCTGTAAGTTGTAAGCTGTAAACTGCAAAGCTGTTAACATGAGCTACAAGCAGTATTTTTTTTTCAATAAAAGTGTTTGGTAATATAGCTGTTAAATGTAATTATAAACTGTTAACAGTTATTTTATATTTTGACAGCTCCAAATTTTTTTAAAATGTTCATGCATCAGCTTTTCATTTTGGAGCTACTTGTTTAAAATAAAAGCTTAAAGTTGATGCATTCAAACGGAGCTACTTGTTTTGTAGGAGATTATTTTTGTAACAAAAAGCTTACAGCTCTATAAAAGCTGCGTACCAAACAGGCCCATAATGCAATTAGTTATCTAAACATTCTAACATATTACTCATTCAAGATATTTTCTCATCTAAATACTTTTTTATTCGTGAAAAATATGTGTCCACATGCATATAATTATTAACTGAACAATTTTGAGGTCCTTAAAAATTTTAAGGCCTTGAGCGGTCCACTCACCTTACACACCCTAGAAAACGGCCCTGATTTCTCTACACACCAATTTTCTATCTCAACATTTCAAGGAAATTAAAATAACCGCTTTTATCTTTAAGACATTATTGAAAACTATTAAATTTGTTTGGGGTAAGGATCCAGTGAGAAGAAAACTTATAATGAGAATGATGAAAAATAACTATAACTACATATTTGAGATGCGTTGATTTGAATTAGATGCATCTCTATTCATTTAGATGCATCCCAATTAGTTTCGAAAGTAATTTTGAAGTAAAAATTGATGCAAAGTAGTACTTGCAACAAATTTGACCCGCAAAGGACGAAAAATACATAGGATTTTTTTAAGTTGCTAAAATGCATATAACATATGTATATGCATCTAATTTTTAACTAGAAAATATATTAGGGTGCATCTAAAAGATTAGAGATGCATCTAATTCAAGTCGATGCATCTCTAATATGTGGTTATAGTCATTTCTCATCCTTCTCATTTTAAGAGTTCTTCTCATTTGATCCTAAGTCAATTTGTTTAACAATAAGTGAAAATGTAGAATTGTATAAATCGTATTGTTTAAAGATTAGTTATAAATTGTAAAAACCGCTTTTCTGTTTTTAAAAACTTTCTTCAAAATATTCATTTTTACCTTTATACGTGTGGTTTTTATGATATTCTTCAAAAGTCGTAATATTTAAACTTACCAATGAGACCTACTAATAAATCTATACCAGTCATTTTTTGACAAGTATTATGCACATTTTCTCTTTCATCATTTTTCATTAATTAATTTTTCAAATGCACCAATAACATCTTTAGGTCTAATTTTAGGTATAGATTTTAGGCATACAAATCATTTTTCTTTTAAAAAAGTACTCATTTTTCTACAACAAAGTCTCTGGTATCTCATTATCTTTATTGTATAACATATATTTTTATCTATACATGTTATAATACATTTAAGGAGGCAAGTTATTTTGTGTATCAAAAATTTGTTAGAGATCGAAGGATTAAAGCTATGTTTGGCGCGGAACTTTTTAAGACGACGAGCGGTGAGCAATGAGCTTTTTTATTTTTATTGTTCGTTTGGCAAATGAGCAGTGAACTTTTCTATTTTTTAGAAAAACTCATTTTTTCAATGTTTTTTTAAGCAGCTGTAAGCGGTGAGCTGTGAGGTGTGGGTTGTGGCTACTGCTTACAGCTTACTGCTACTGCTCGCTGCTACTTTTACCAAACACACCCTAATTCTAACCATATATTCTTATAAAATGAAACACCGATTTCACCCATTCTTTTTAAAATAATTAAATATCTCAAAAATCGTAATCTTTAAGCAAAACAACTTAAATAATCGTGAAAAAGATTTAATTATTTTCAATATAGAGGCACTTTGACATAATTTCGACGAACTTTCTTTAGTTGTTTTTATTTTTCAGTGTTGAAACTTGCATGATAAATCACATGTGATGATATAACAGTAATTTGAAAACTTCAAACTTTAATTTATGTAATGAACATAATTTTTTTTATAAGTTTCACATTTTTTTATTGAAACTAAACATTCATAGTTTTTCAACCATATATGAAACATTATATTTCAAGTTTTAATTATAGCGTTTAGTTCGTTGAAGTTGGACGAAACACAAGGGGAAAAAAATCACTTTTTGTTGTTGTAGTATCTTGAAAGATAATAAAGTGCTTTTTGTGATGGCGTGATTTAATGATTTATTTATATTAACAATTTAACGGCTTTTGAGATATGTTTTTTTGTAAATGGCTAAAGTCAGTTTAATCATTTTCTACGTCTAAAATGCGAATGACATATTATTTTAAGGCCAAGTAACTAAAAAATCACCTCTTACATTTTAAAAAAGATACACGATACTCTCCCTCCGTTTTACTCGTGTGTTGCACAAATCCAAACATATACAACTCTTTCGCAAAAGTATAAGAAAACGAAACCATTATCAACCATCGAAAACCACCAAAAGATTGAAATTCAACTTGTTAATGACGTCGCATTACGTAGATACAATATGAATCTCTCGATAGATGTAAAAAGTATATAAAATCAATGCTACAACATCTACTTTTGAACATAATAAAGTAATGACAAAAATACACCATTGGTCCCTAAACTTTCTAGAAAACATCGTCATGCACCCTAAGTTTGCAAAATCGTCGCCATGCGTCCAAAACTTGTGTTTTTGAGGCCGATTGCATCCTTTGACCTGTAATCCTAAAGTTAACGTCCGTTTTGAGTTATATTATCAAAGGTATAATAGTCTAAACACATTTTTCAATATATGTTAGTTAAATCTAATTCAAATACCTTTAACATCATCAAAGTTGGTGTTAAACTTCATATTGAAGATGTAATGTGTGTGATTCATACTTATGCTATTATGTAACTTTAATAATCAGGTTGTGGGTTTACGTGTAATCCTTCATCATTTAGATGATTCTGTTGTGAGTTGCTCAAACTAATTATTCATGGTCAGGTGTAGCAGGTTATATGAATATTATTAGTTGAATTTTATGTAACTTTGACACATATTAGATAACTACCTTTAAGAAACCAGGTCATTGTATCATTGCACTGTAAATTTGTTTTATGTTTACTAAACAATCAATGGATGAGAGTTGTATAACCTTTGTATTATGCAATCTGATGCGTGGGGATTGCACCAGGTTTTACCTCTCGAGGGATCTCGAGAAGCTTACAACCCCCACCAGGCAGTGTACCTGATCGATGTAGTATAGTATAATGACAAGTACCGGGGGATTGATCGTTCAGCTAGGAATAGTGTCGCTAGGATTAGAAAACCTAAAGACTAGGTCTAGAGATGAGGGATGATTCTTTTAGTATTTTTATATTTTTTAGAAAGCAAATTAAAATCTCGGGTTTGAAAGATTTGGGCGAAATTAGTTGCTAATCAACTAACCCAATACTAAAGATGCAATCAAAATAAAATACTAAAAATGAAATTAAACTAAATTATACTAAAGTTGTGAACAATATGTGGGAGAAATGTGTTTACTCAGATTTCACTACTCCCTAAATATCTCTTACACGTTAATTACTTGTTATAGTTGCGTGGATGACGGATTGTATTCCTTAATACCATTCATGGGGTGGCGTACTTACTTCCCCAATCCTATGAGTGCCTACTTCACTCCTATGTCGAGCCAGCTAAGAAGCTCCTAACATGGGATCATTAGAATTTACTCATGCATTAAATACAACCAATAAAACCTAGTACACATCGGTTCATGTTTCCTAAGACGTTCAAGCATGTTACACAATGGAGATCTGTCAGTTTTCTTAAGCCTAACATTGAAATCATTCAACCAATACAACCATAAACAAGTAATCAACACATAATTAACATCTAGGTTTCATTAGATCCAAGCAAACACAAGATAGATCTAGCCTAGCATGTTGAAATCAAGACAAGCACAAGATATAGACAACCAACACATAGACATATTGATTGAATTAAGAGAAGACTTATCTTAATAGCACATGAAAGGATTCAAGGGTTGAAAACCCTTGAAAAAACTGTAAAATACGAGCTAGGGTTCACAAAGTTCAGCCCTAGGGTTTTCCATACAAGTTCCTCTCTAATGAATGAAAAATAGAAAACTATATATAGAGTTTAGAAGGTGACGACGTCAAGAACAAATGTCTGACGCCGTCATCTCGCCGCCAAATAGTTCCTCGGACTGCCTAGATCTGGGTCTGACGCCGTCATGTAGTCTCCTTATGCAGGCCATCACAAAATTAACTCTTGACGCCCTTCTTGTGACGCCGTCAGGTTTGCACTGGGTCGTCACCACTTTTACTCTTGACGCCGTCATGATTTTCCTCTTGACGCCGTCAGGTACTGTTCTCAGCATGGAAAATTAAGTCTTTGGCGTTTTCTTCACTTTTATGCTCCAAAAACGTCCGAATTGCTTCCTTTTCCAGATTTCACTCCCAAAGTACCTACACAAAAGGAACGATTTATGGTAATATTTGATCAAATAATTTCAATTCCGGGCTTAAACGACCCCCTAAAAGTGGTTCATTTTTCGCCTCATCATATACCCTTACACTTGAGATTTGCTTGTCCTCAAGCAAATGCGCTTTTATTCTAATCAAAATACAAGTTAGGGGTCATTTAACACTAATATAAAAGTAATTACAACAAATAATCGTTCCACTAAAGACCAAAGACAAGCACGGAGGTCATATACTAGCACCTCACAAATAGTGTTTAGATACTCACATCTCTCGGGTGTAATAAAGTTATATCACAATATGGAAACGGAAGATATCTCTCACTACCTGTCATAGCAAAATAGATTACCATAGGCTTGGGAAAGGATCAAACCTCCACCACATGGCGTAAGCACCTAGGATAAACTATCAAAGAGGTCTTTTAAAGGGTTGTAACGTTAGGTGTAGGGATATGAAATACACAGTTTTGTTAGATATAGGCAGTCTTTACTGGTGGCGAGTTAACAATCTAGGTTAATTACATGTACAATATGGCGTTGCTAAGCCAAGACTAGACTCTACTTAAGCTAATAAATGAAAAATAACAAAAACATAAAATGAACATAGAATGAAAAGGGATGGTAGTCCGTATGTTTTTTTCTCTTTCTCTTTTTCTATTTTTTTCTTTTCTTTTTCTTGTTTTTTCGATTTTTTTTTTTTTTTTTTTTTTTTTTTTTTATTTTTTACATACACTCTTACCCTACCATCCAAAATAATACATCATAGGGAATGAATATTCCCCTTACACTTGAATCTTTACATATTTTACAATAAACTAATCTAATGACTCGAATTAAGAAAATCAAAACACTTGGAGTACTTTTAAGATTAACGCATATATGAGGTAATAAATGATGTTCTTCCCCATTACTTCATAACATAAGTACTTTACCCAATCGTCCCAAAACAATATGTACAAGGATATGACTCGACTTAGCAACCATGTAATCAATTAGATAATTAACTTAGGGGTTAACAAATAACAATAATGCACTAAAGATGAGTGCATACACGGAAGGCTAAGGCGATTTGGGTGTACATTTAAGTGGGGTGTAACAAATTCTTCCTTTAAGTAAAATGCTTAAAGTTAGAAACGAAAAGATAGGCTCGGAGGGGTGTACTAGGGGTTTCGTGTACTAAAAATGAGTACAACGCTAAGGGTGTGGGAAAAATTAGTTGACTTAACCAGCCAAATAATATGACTTAAATGGTCAAGTAATTATAATACGGGTTTAACACAAGGGTGATCCTAATGCCTCTTATCATGTAGTAAATCCTACTACACGAATGTAGTCTCACTAGCGGTGTCGGGATGCATCACTAACGCAAGTTCTAGAATCTAAATGCTACCGGTACACTCATAAGCACTAATAGTAAATGCTTTTCCTATCAAATCTAAAGGCGAACTTCACATATTTGGGTGGAAAATTTTTCTGAATGATACGGTTATGTGCTAGTCATACAATCTCCTATCCATGAGACGCTTGTTATGGCTAAAGTTTCACTCCTAAATGTTGTAAAAAATTTTAAATTTGGCGCTAAAATTGCACTAACAAGTATTTCTCATAGTTTTATTACACATCTACTATCAAACAAACAAACTCAAACGAAAGTGTATCTGTAAGGTATCATCATTTTACCCTCCCCTTACACTTAAGATGAACATTGTCCCAATGTTCAAGTAAAGAATGTAAAAGTGAAATAAGTAAAAAGAATGAAATCAAATACTCCCCTGATTCGCTCGGTATGGATAATAAGGTGGCCAGGTTAGATCTTCCTCCAAGAAAATGAACAATCAAAGCTTCCCTTCCAGAAAAATAAATCATCTTCTTGTCATACATAACCTGTAAATCCTGAGAAAACAGACAAAGCAACCTCGCATAAAATCGGCGGCAATCTACATATGTTACTAAATCCTAGAAAACAAAATAAGATATAATGCTTGTGTAATGATGTTTGCAGATTTCCTAGAGATTATAAAACTAATAATTCAACAAAAACTTTAAGACTCCGTTAGAAAAACAAAACTGGTAAAATTTCCAGATTTTTACACGTGAATCCGTCAAGAGTAAACTCGTGACGCCGTCAGAAGTGACCTGCAGAAATTCTTATGTTAAGTTTCCGGAAAATTTCTGGAAAAACTTGGTCCTACTTCCTGGAAAATCCTGCAAAACTTCATTATGACTCGATACAAGCATTTGACTCTAACAAATACGAATATACATGTTCATTTAATATTGTTGAGAATCAAGATCGGTTTGTTTATTAAAAACATATTTGGGGTTTCCCCTTACACTTATCTTTTGCAAAACTACCTATAGGTGAAGTTAAGACTAGGCCAAACAACAAAGTAAAGTATTTCCACTATTTAGTTTTGAAACATGAACTACCAACAATAAAAATAAAGCATGCATACGGAAGCAAATAACAAACAAACAAAAATAAAAATCACACAAAGCATGGGTTGCCTCCCAAGAAGCGCTTTTCTTTATTTACGAGTCTTGTAGCTAGACTCAAGGTTATGGGTTTCTACGTGACCTCATCGTTGGTTCCACTCTCTAGGTCGTCTTCTAAGCCAGTTTTGTATCCCGGACCTAGTTGCAAGCATTCTTTATAGAAACCAAGCATCCTATTCTTCACATACTCTACTCCTCTACGTCTATCCTCATCATTCCTATAATAAGCCGCTTGTTTGTGTTCCTTTTCTATATTAGAGAGAAGGCGGTATTGCTCAATTTTGTAGGGCATTTGGTAGGCAATCTCATCATTCTCTTCCTTGAACCTAACTATCCCTAAAGTTGTATCATAACTCATCCTAGTGGCCTCAACAAATGGTTTTCCGAATATTACTTGGCTTAGGCAATCATCTATCACCGGACGGGTGTCTTCTACTATCATAAAATCGATCTCATAAGTGAAATTACCTATAATCACATGCAATCCCTTCACTCTTCCTACAAAATTACTTATCAAATTCTTATTGGGTATCATCCTATAATCAAGTTGTTTCTTCATCACCCAATTGTAATAAGTCCTAGTCATGATGTTTACAGGAGATCTAGGATCGATGTAAGCTTTCCATATATGCATATGCCCGATGTTGCATGGTATGTTGATGTTAGAGGGGTCTCCCATTTTGATAAGGGGTGTGCCAAGGATATATGGTGTCTCGGGACTATCGAATAAATCCTTATGGTATTCCCGTTCTTCCTTGGTGGGCAACTTATCAAAGTGTTTTTCTATAGTCTCTACCTCCTCTAACTCCTCTCCCTTATTAACCTCAACTTCCCTAATTTCATCCCTAGTCTTGGTTTCTATTTCAACTTCATCTTTGTCATTTTCTTCCATATTCTTATCTATTGGCTTAATGGTGACAACATTGACAAAGTGGACATGTTTGGATGATGAGGGGTCCTTAATTTGGATTCCGTTATTGGTGTCCCTAGTGTCCTTCCTAGGTGTGGTTAACGCTTGGTTGTTGAGGGCTTTCAACAAGTTGTCTATCTTGTTGGTCATCTCTGTTTGTTGTTGGTTGAATTCAGTTTCAAACCTAGCTATGCGAGCTTCTTGAGATGCCATAAACTTAGACATCAATCCTTCAAGATTGTTGGTACTACCATAGTTGTTGGAAGGATTGTTGTTGAAAGTGCGGTTGGAGGGTGAACCGTTTGGTTGGTAACGATTAGGCGGATTGGAAGAATTGGCTTGATTTTGTTTCCACCTAAGGTTTGGGTGATTTTTCCAAGAGGGGTTGTATGAATCACCGTAAGGGTTTGGCTCGGGTTTGAAAGTGTACCACTTGTCTCCCGCTTCGTCGGTATGCGAGGATGCGTAGTCCGCAAAAGCTGTTCCGGGGAGTTCCACACAATCACGAGTGTCATGGGGACCACTACATAATTCGCATGAAGAAGTGATTTTGTTCACTTGGCTTGAAGGCTTAGGAGCTTCGTAAGATTTCATGAGAAACTTGACTTGGTCCTCAAGTTCCATGATCCTACGGTCGGGAGTGCTAGAGTTCTTCGAATGCAAAGATATTGCCTTGACCGTTTTGTTCAAATCACGGGGATCATTCCAACTTTCGTTGTCATAGAGAGCAAGATCTTCTATGAGTTCCCATGATTGTTCCGCACTTAGATCACGTAGCTTACCACCGGCCGATTGGTCAGTGGCTCGCCTTGTGGAGAGATCGATATGGTCATAGAAGATTTGGACTTGGAGCCAAAGATATATGCCATGATGAGGGACTTTTTGGAGTAAGTCCTTGAAACGAGTCCATGCTTCATAAAGAGTTTCACCTTGACGTTGTTGGAACATCAAGATGTCATTTCTAAGCTTGGTAGTTCTCCTCGGTGGGAAAAATTGAGCAAGGAAACGAGTGGTGAGATCATCCCATGTGGTGATGGATCCCACGGGTAAACGTTCAAGCCATTGAATAGCTTGATCACGTAGAGAGAATTGGAATAGGCGTAAACGGGTTGTCTCTCTAGTTGCAACATCTAGGTCTATGGAATCTACAATTTTAAGGAAATCCTTGAGATGTTGATTTGGATCTTCGGAACGAAGTCCATGGAATGCACATCCGCTTTGCACCAACCGGATGGTGTCGGATCGCAAGGGGGTTACATTGGCTCCGGTGAGCTCAATAGTGTTTCGATAGCCTTGGTGGCTAGGTCGGGAATATTCTCCTAAGGTTCGGGGCCTAAGAGATTCTAGTGGTGGGATGACGAGTTCAAAGATCTTCCCATCGTCGATGATGTCGGGCGGTGAAGAGTTACGAACAAAAACACGAAGAAATAAGATAGACTAAAGAAATCCTAAAAAAAAAAAAAAAAAATCTTACTAGAAAGGAATCTAGCAAGTAGACCTAATAAAAAGAGATTCTAACTTAGACAATAACTATTCCCCAGGCTGCGGCGCCAAAAACTTGATGCGTGGGGATTGCACCAGGTTTGACCTCTCGAGGGATCTCGAGAAGCTTACAACCCCCACCAGGCAGTGTACCTGATCGATGTAGTATAGTATAATGACAAGTACCGGGGGATTGATCGTTCAGCTAGGAATAGTGTCGCTAGGATTAGAAAACCTAAAGACTAGGTCTAGAGATGAGGGATGATTCTTTTTGTATTTTTATATTTTTTAGAAAGCAAATTAAAATCTCGGGTTTGAAGGATTTGGGCGGAATTAGTTGCTAATCAACTAACCCAATACTAAAGATGCAATCAAAATAAAATGCTAAAAATGAAATTAAACTAAATTATACTAAAGTTGTGAGCAATATGTGGGAGAAATGTGTTTACTTAGATTTCACTACTCCCTAGATATCTCTTACACGTTAATTACTTGTTATAGTTGCGTGGATGACGGATTGTATTCCTTAATACCATTCATGGGGTGGCGTACTTACTTCCCCAATCCTATGAGTGCCTACTTCACTCCTATGTCGAGCCGGCTAAGAAGCTCCTAACATGGGATCATTAGAATTTACTCATGCATTAAATACAACCAATAAAACCTAGTACACATCGGTTCATGTTTCCTAAGACGTTCAAGCATGTTACACAATGGAGATCTGCCAGTTTTCTTAAGCCTAACATTGAAATCATTCATCCAATACAACCATAAACAAGTAATCAACACATAATTAACATCTAGGTTTCATTAGATCCAAGCAAATGCAAGATAGATCTAGCCTAGCATGTTGAAATCAAGACAAGCACAAGATATAGACAACCAACACATAGACATATTGATTGAATTAAGAGAAGACTTATCTTAATAGCACATGAAAGGATTCAAGGGTTGAAAACCCTTGAAAAAGCTGTAAAATACGAGCTAAGGTTCACAAAGTTCGGCCCTAGGGTTTTCCACACAAGTTCCTCTCTAATGAATGAAAAATAGAAAACTATATATAGAGTTTAGAAGGTGACGGCATCAAGAACAAATGTCTGACGCCGTCATCTCGCCGCCAAATAGTTCCTCGGACTGCCTAGATCTGGGTCTGACGCTGTCATGTAGTCTCCTTATGCAGGCCGTCACAAAATTAACTCTTGACGCCCTTCTTGTGACGCCGTCAGGTTTGCACTGGGTCGTCACCACTTTTACTCTTGACGCCGTCATGATTTTCCTCTTGACGCCGTCAGGTACTGTTCTCAGCATGGAAAATTAAGTCTTTGGCGTTTTCTTCACTTTTATGCTCCAAAAACGTCCGAATTGCTTCCTGTTCTAGATTTCACTCCCAAAGTACCTAAAATCACAAAAGGAACAATTTAGGGTAATATTTGATCAAATAAATTCAATTCCGGGCTTAAACGACCCCCTAAAAGTGGTTCATTTTTCGCCTCATCACAATCCCAGAAACCTTCACAGGCCTATTAAATGTCATTTATATGATGAAAGTGCTTCATATTTCATTTATGGTTATTATTTTCAAAGGGGCAAACACCAACTTATACCCAACAAAACTAATAATTTACAAGGGAACATTTTCTTCATATGCATGCTAAATGACAATTACAACCCATTCATGTCAAAATGGGTCAACTTGTTTTTCTTATGAATGGGCCAAACGGTAAGTATTAGTATTCACAACGTCCCAAATATTTCATTTCTGTTGTATCCTTTGACTCTGATTCCGTTATGGACTTTCAGCTTCCATCACACTAGTTCTCTAGCTACATTTAAGCTTTCATACTCATCAGTCGACCTTTAAAACCAATACTATTTTGAGAAGCCGTGTTCTCTTTTTTCTTCCCATTTTTGTAAGCAGGATTTTGAGGATATAAATGGCACAACGAAATGGGTCTCCATGACCATCCTTTGTAGTGTGCCAGTTTCCTATCACAAAAAAATGAAAAATCTGAAGATTTTTACATTCTTTTGTCACCTTCGCCGTCTCCAAATGTTATGATTCTTTCATTTGTGGCTAAAACCGCTTTCGTTATGCTCAAACAGTTTCCAAATTGAGTTGTTCTCCTTGTCTTTCCTATATGCGGTAGCCCAGCCATATTGTTAAAGACCATAAAGTCTCCTTTTCTTCACACATCTATTTGTTGCACCATTTGGGAGATGCCCTTCTTGTACTATTAAATTAAGACCAAAAGTTTGTGCGAAGTTAAAGAGGTTCCTCTTGGTCTCTTCGAACACCGAGTCAAGCTCTTCTAGTTTGACACATGTAATTGTCAATGATTTTCTTTGTTGTGCTATGGCTTCTATCATCATAGACCATTGACTTCCTTCACAAGAGTTAAAGTCAACTATGTGAACTGATTGAGATGGAATCGCTTCAACAATGGCTGAATTAGCTATGAAATGAACAAACCGCCCATACCGAAAGATCTTGTAGAACGCGCTCAATGCTTTCATAAAGTTCCTAATGGCTTCTTGTTTAAAGTATTCATCTCTTTCATTATCACCATCCTGGAACAAACTGAATGTTGTGCACTCGACAGCTGCACCAATGGGGTTTATTTTCTCATTGGTGCATGTCACCATCACGTCTGCAAGCACTTTCTGTCCCATTGAAAAGGCCTCTGCATAAGCTTTGAGTAGATTTTGTAATCCTATTTGGGATTTAGGTTTCATGACAATGTTTAATTCTTCCATGGAAAGGCATGGACTATATACATCCTCGCCTTTAATAGACGTTTTTGTACAAGCTGAAGAGTTACCATGCATATTTTGAATGAATTTACGATGTCAAAAACTGCTTGCACTTGTTCCCATAGGCAAAATGTTTAAATCACATACTCCCTCCGTCCAATTATTGTCCAGTTTGAATTTTCAAAGTCAAACTGGTTCAACTTTGACCATAAATATTTATTCTTTATTATATAATACTTGATGAAAAAATTATACCATTGAAAAGTACACTTAAAACCCAATCCATTTATATATTTTGCATCAAATATTATATAATACCCCACAAAAATATTTAAGATCAAAGTTGAAGAAGAAAGACTAAAAAAGTCAATAGTGGACAATAAATTTAGAACGGAAGGAGTATAAGTTATGTACTAGAAGTTATAGCTGAATGGTACGTAGTGCTCATTTTCACCAACATATTGAGTAATGTATCACTGAAGTTATCTGATGGCCAAACATCCAACCTGCATCAATATGAAGTTTAACACCTGACTGGATTCTTAATCCACAAACAATCTTTCAGTTCGATAATCTTCGACGCATCAGTATGAAACACACACATTACATCTTCAATATGAAGTTTAACACCTACTTTGATGATGTTAAAGGTGTTTGGGTTAGATTTAACTAACATATAGAGGAAAATGTGTTTGGACTATTATACCCTTTGTAGCACCCCCAACTCAAATACGGCAGCTGACATGCTGGGGGCACTACGCAAATAGAAACCAGGCACATTTATAGCTAACGATCACAACACGGGACGTTTATAAATGTTGCAAAACATATCATTCGAATTATAAACTGTTTAGAGTACAAGGACTCTTAAGTCAAAGTAGCAGCGGAAAAAGTAAATAGAGTTTGCAGCGGAAATTTAAACAAAGTTTAGCAGCGGAAAATATTTATGACACACCAAGGTTTTACGAATGATATGAAAATAAAGATAGTAAAGATGATAAAGCTGCCTTGACAGAAAGACTCCTTCGTCCAAGCCACTCCACTACGCCCATGTCATAAAGCTCCAAGACTAATTAGTAGTAGTACCTGAGAAACACATGCTTAAAAGTCAACACAAAGGTTGAGTGCAATCCATAGGTTTAAAATAATAAAGTTGAGCACAAGGTTTTAATCATACGATATAAGCAACAAATGCAAATACCAGGGTAATCAAGGTAACACCTAATATGTAGAGGCAACACGTGCATACATACGGTTGATGATGCTAAGCTCATGACACGCAAAACGTTAACCAAACCAATCATCAGTAACTCCGTACTGGAATAAACAACAACCGCGGAATTTCATAATATAAAGTGCCCCCAAGGTCGGGTACTTGCCATTTACCCAGCAAAATCGAATATAGTACACCACAATTTGCTTATCTGGCAAAAGGAGTGGGAGGGTCAATTCCTATAGGTCTATATCCCTATATTCGCGCTCACTCGCAAGTGATTAATGGCTCATGATCTGAGGGTCTTGTCAGGCAAGATAAGCTACTTAGCACATTGTCAGGAAAGTATATCAATCAGAAAAGCATACCAAAAATACTTGTGCTCAGAAAACATTTAAAGCATGTGTCTCACCCCATGGGTTTATAAACAATTAAAATATAAAAAGCGGGGCTATGAATCACTCCTTAACAATAGCAGTAGCAGGAAACGAGATATAGCAACCAATCAATAATGCGTCACAGCAAATGAACCTCAGCACAACCTAATCAATAAAAATGGTATAACTCAGAACTATACTCGAATATCTCAACAAACAATGCTTGAATAAAAGTTTTTATAAATACAATGGCATTTGAAAGAAATAGATTTCGAAAAGTCTCGTGTGGAAGAAAGATAGAAAGGAATAAGTCGGCGAAACGACCAAATACGCAAGAAAGACGAAAGAATATCTCGAAGAAAGTTGATGAGTATCTAAATACTCATCATTTTATACCAATCTGAACTGCCAAAACATACAAAAACACTCAAATATGTATCAAAATACTTAAAATATCTTTAAGGTGTGTTTTATATGTTTCAAATACAAAATATGCAAAAACAAATGAAAAACGTACAAAGTTTGCATAATTGGCAGTTTCAGTCCCTCAAGTTTCATAAATTGGCAAAACTAGTCCCTGGTTATTCTAAAAACATGAAAAAGTCATCAAAGGTCCTTTTTAATCATAAAGTTACATATTTAGTCCTTTGGTGCAAAGTTTCATAAAATTACAAGTTTAGTCCCTGTACTTTGGAAATTGACAGAAATGGTCCCTGGGATGTAAAAACTTTGAGAAATTCAATTTTGGTCCCTATACTAATAATCTTTTGCAGGAATGGTCCTTGGTGTGAAGTTTGGTGAATTTACATGATTGGTCCCTCAACTTTGCAAGTTTGGCAAAAATAGTCCCCGGTATTTAAAAAATGAAAAACATCAAAAATAAACCGTGTACTATTCAATTATGGCAAAATAGGTCCTTGTGATTACATATGGGAATTTACAACAACAGCCCCTCAACTTTGGAATAATCACAAAATTGGTCCTTGTGATTTAATACCTTAAAAACTACAAACCGGACCTATGTTTTATTTTATACCCAAAACCAAACCCAACTTACACTAATCCAAGCCCACCCCCACTTCTTCTGGCCCAACACAACTTCCAGCCCACACCCTTTAAATAAAACCCATCGTTGACCCGTTTGACCACCAAAACCACCCCGTACCCTTTTCCCTCCCAAAACCATACCACCACACACCACCTCTGCAACCAATACCACCCTACACCTGGCCTGCCACCTCTCACCCACTATCCCACCACCTCACCACAACCCTCCAAACCCATTTAAGCCCTTAAAACCCGTACACGCAACCCCAACTGACAGATTGAGACTTTGGCGCGAAAAAGAATTTTAAACGGTTATGATTCAATAGACCTTATCAACGGTTCACAGATGGTGGGAAAGGTCAAGGTGGGTCCACAAAGCTCAGAGAAAATCTATAAAGAAGAAAAAGGAGCAGAAGTAAAGATGGGTAGTTTAGGTTTAGTTTAATTAGGTCGTATGTAGTGTAAACTCTTTATTCAGTTGTAATTTCCATTAAAATCAGCTTGTATTAGTTAATTCTCATGTATTACAATCTTTACTCTAAGTTAATTTCAAGTTTCAGCTCAGTTCTCAGTTTATGAATTTCTTAAAATTCTCAAAAATCTCACTTGATTTGTATGTTGTTGTTGTATTTGATTCATAAGCTCATAAAAAGCTCTGACAAAGCTTTATTAAGTCTCAAATAATGCAAAATTCAGTTTAGAATAGAAAACTCAAAAATACAAGAAAAACAAGAAAAATAAATAGAAAATAAAAAATAGAGTGAAGAAAGAAAGAAGGATTGAGCAGGGTGTTGTTTTGGATTGTTTCTGGGTTAATTGTCTTATGGGAGACATTAGGAAGTAAGTTTGGTCCATGGTTCATTGTTGCTCAGTTCATTTCCAATTGTAAGCTTATTTCTCAATTTTTATAAGTCTACTGTAGCTTAGCTTATTTATGCTTATCTGAATGTTTTTATACTTAATTGGTGTTAATTAGTCATAATATAGTATAACATAGTGTACTTGTTCATTAAATTTAATTGTTACTAAAAAAATAAAATTTCACAGTGTGAAACTCAAGTTTGACAAACTTGTGTATTATGCTTGTGGAATGGTTGTTTTATGCTTAATTGTTCTTAAACAATCATAGAATAGTGTTAAGAATCAGTGTTTTTGCTTGAAGTCACCATTAGCCTTGGAAATCATAGATTGATAAAGTTAATGGGGTGTTTGGATTAGGGTATTTCACCCCTGAGTTCTAAGTGTCAGCTGTTGTTTTTGGTTCTTACATGATTAGTTAAGTATTTGTAGGTCATCAGTAGTCTAAAACTTAGGTCTTAAACATCTAAAAGTCAAAATCACACCTTATACCCTTTAACAGTCCACTGTTAGTGATTGTGGAGTTGAAACCCAACCCCTTAGCTTAAATCTCATAAATCTAGCTTAGTATAGGTTCATCACAGCTTAAGACAACATAACTAATCAGTTTAGTAAGATATAAGTTGGTAAAAGTCAAACTAGCAAAGTTTTGATAAAAAGTCAAATTTGCTCAGCTCTGATTTTTCCCAAAACTCCCAGATTTCTTTAGAATTTAGGAGAAGGTTTTAGGTCTTGAAATTTGTTCCTAGTTGTAGTCTACTAGCTCATCTTTGAGTTCCCACAAGTTTTACATTTTTATCATTTTTTTCCTGGGCCCCACTCACCCCTAAACACAGCTGCAGGGCAACAAGCTCCCCTGTGCAGCAGATAACCAAGCCACACCACCCACTTTGTGGTGGTTTTGTGACCACCACAGTGGGCCCCACACCCCCTAGTTAGGTTCTCCCAACCCCCCTCCTAGTAGAGATCTTATATTGACCATTTGTTTGACCTATACCTCAGTGGACCCCACCTAGAAATACCCTTGAACCTTGTCCCCATTCTGAGTAGAAATCAGTTTTTGGATTAGCTTATTGTGGCTTACTAGCTTATCTACTAAGTTTATTTAACCAAATTAAGCTTTGACAAGTCCAACTACCTTATTAGAACCAGAATTAACCTAAGTGGGTCCCACATAAGCTCATTTGAGCTTATTTACCTTCTCAGTCAACTTTGGTCAACTGTTTAAGTTCTTAGCTTATATCTAGCTTATTTTTAAGTTGTAAAATATTTGTTTTTACAAAAGTTAGTTATATTTAGGTATAATATACTTTGGAAAAAGAAAAAACAATATAATAGTAAGTGATAGTTTCTATTTAATACAATTTAATTTTAATTTTCATTTTTACATTTTTATTAAGTAAGTTGTGTTTTTATATTTTTATTAATTTCATTTTAGGTTAAAGTAATTATAATAATTTTCTCAGATTTTTATATTGTCATTTGATATTTATTAGATTTAAATATAGTTTTATTAGTAATTAATTAATAAATAGTTTTTAAATAGCATAATTAGTTTTTATATAGTAACACCTATATTTTATATTTTTCCTAGCTTCTATAAGTCATAAAATAATTTTAGAAATTTTCTTGTGATTTATACTGTTCATTTAATAGTTTTTATAATTTAAATAGTTTAAATAGTAATTAAATAATAAATAGAATAATAAATAGTAAACTAGTTTAAAAATACATAAAATAAAGTTTTTATAATTTTTTAGGATTCCTGTGATAGTTAAATAGTTTTATAAATTTTTTCATAATTTTTTAAGTTAGTTTAATATTATTTGTAATTTAGAATAGTTTAATTAGTATAATTAATATAAATAGTTTTTAATTAATAGAAAATACATAAAAAGACAAAAAGATTTATTTTTATTTTTTATACTTTCTTCAAGTTCTAATTTAAGTTTAGAAATTATTTTTATAAGTTTTTAGTTTAATTTGTATTGTTTATCATTTTTAGTTTAATTTTAATTAAATAGTTTTTAATTAAGTAATTAATTAATAAATAATATAATAATCTAAAAAATAGTTTTCTTTTTAATTTAATTTTATTTTAAGTTTAAGTTTATAGAATTTTCATTTTTAACCCTTGTAGTTTATTTTCCCTAAAACTCACCTTTTTCTCAGCACGCAGTCGCGTCTGATTTTTAAATTGGTGTACGTTTTAACGTTTTAGATATTTAGGTTTCACGTAATCGTTAAAATAGTTTATTTAAGTTATTTTAAGTTATAAAACCCTACTTTAAACACACACACACACTTTTATACCCTTACCTGTTCACATTCACTAATCACATATTCGTTTTTAATACCATCACAACCTCGTTGGGACATTACGACCCGGGAAAACACTGTATTCCTCGGAAGCATTTGCCTTGATCAGTTTGATTTTACTATTGACCATTCACAAGTGGTTGAGAAATAAAAGATAACTGGTTTGAGGCAAATCAAAAATTGGCGCCGCTGCCGGGGAGGTTGTGCGCATATTTTAAACGATTTTGCGTATTAGTGAATCTGGATATACATCCATTGTATATTTACCATCTTTTATCCATATTTTTATAAAACAAAACACAAAAATATTCACCTTTACACCCCTACCTATTTGATTCTTCATTTCTCATCCCCAAAACCCTTTGATTCTACTTTCTTCCACTTATCTCATAATTGATTCTAATGGCATCTCTCGATGACGATTTCATTAAACAAAGGGCCTGTAAAATTGAAGTTAAAAAACTTATGGCCTTGTCAAAAATGTCGAGATGTTATGTTGATTATGATGGACCTTCGATTCCTATTCCCTCTCCGGTGAGGGAAAGAGATCATGAAACCGAGGTGACAAAGGACCTTGTACTTTCCTCTGACGATGGAGGTGCTAAATACGTCCAAACCACGGTTGTCCAAAAACCTGAGCTCACAAATGCTCCTAAACCTTCAAGAATCAATCCTGTTCTTTCACGGTTTACGGTTAAAAGTTTGTCAAGCAAACGTACAGAGCTTAGGGCAATTACTGAAAAGAACGATTTGCCTAATCTTCACAATTATCAAAAACAAAAACCAGAGACCATAACGGAAGTGGTGGAAATTCCTAGCTCTAAGAGCACACCACTTGTCCCACCTCCAGATTTTGTTCCTTGTGACGGTTGTGGTGAGCCGCTTTTCGGTTTTCCATGTCGTTGGTGTACATGTGTACAATGTGGTAATGATATTCAAGACGGTAGTTGTTTGTTTTGTGGATCGAGTAATTCATTTGCTTATGATCCTAATCAAAACTCATTCAACGACCCCTCAAATTTTTCCAACTACCCATCACATTCATACGAGCAAGAATCATATTATCCAAATATCAATGATGCTTCGTATCAAAATACACCAAGCCAGACTCAACAGTTTTACTGTTGTGAGTACTGTGGAGGTCCACACTTTAGCTCTGATTGTCAAACAAGGAATCCATTTCCTTGTAACAATTACGACTATTCGTTTCAAGACCCACCTCCACAATACCAAATGAACCAAGCAACTCCTCAAAACCAGCAAGACCCTTGTCTAGAGGCTCTTGAAAAACTTAAAAACATTAGAGAGGAGTTAGCTAATATGTCGTCTCACAATGCACCAAGTTTTTCTTGTGTACATTGTGGGGGTCCTCATAATGATGATCAATGTCAACCTTCCGGTTTTGACACATCCACACCCCCACAGTCTCCACTCATTCCATATTCTCGTGATAAATCTATCGCGGAATTACTTGCTGAAGGACATGCTGTTAGAGACGAAAGAAGCATGGAAGATTTAATTGCTGAGCAAAGAGTAGCCCAAATACGTGCCAATATTCGCTATGCTGCTTTTTATGAGTACGATGATGACAGTGATGATGATGATAACATTGTTATCATTCAAAAAGATTCATCGAGTTCATCAGTTGAGACTTCTTCCATGGAGATACAGGGAGAAAAGAATATAACTGAATCACCAGCAGTAGAAATAATGGAACTTGTAGACTCCATTACTGCTAGTCCTTCTCATCTCCCTGAGTCTGCTGTTATCACACCCGAGGTTCCCACTCACTCTCTGAGCATGGGGGACGAGCATCTTGACACAATTCCTGCAAAGGAATCGGACGAATTCATAAAGTCTAGTGTTGAGAACCTTGTCTCAATCCCAAGAGAGTCACAGGGAATTCTTGATCATGTGTGTGATATTCCTCCCCCTCTTGTCTTTCCAAATGATCATATTGAGATGTTCTTTGATTCTGATGAGGACAATTCTTTATCTTGTGGAAACATTAGTTATATGGGGGAATTACCTTCTGAGCTTGTCAACTCAGAAGAAGAGAATGAGGAAGAAATTATCCAAGACGAATCTCTTCGTCTTACATTATTAAATGCTAATCTTCTCATTTCTAGAATCGAGGCTTTTAATGAAAAGCCTATTTCATCTCCTATCCCCGTCAAGGATAGTGAGATTTTGATCAATGATTCTATTCCTGAATTGCAAACGTTCCATTTTGATCAAACGGAAGAGAAGATAAGTGGTATCACCACTTCTCATTCTTATAATTCTCTTCCCGTTTATGAATCATTTACTATTGAGGAATTCTCCAATGATCTCACTCAATTCAATCCCGAATATGAATCATTCACCTTTGATGAGTTCTCCGATGAACTCAATTATATCATATCTCCACCGGAGTATGATAACTTTTATTTTGATCTAGATATACCCATAATATGTCTTGATCAAATGAGCTTAAAAGAGGAGATTCATGAAACAATGAATTCTCCTATTGAAGATGAGGAGTTAATTATGATTTTCATCATGACTTTCTTTCTTTTCTTCATATATCCTGTTGCTTCTCCTATTCTTCACTCTTTCGGGAGTGAAGACATTATCTTTGACCCCGGCATTCTCATTTATAAATTATGAGCCGGTTACTTGTCTCATCGGTGTGGAACTTTCACGTGCTTCAAATGTTTATCCAAACATCTTGAATGAAAGTCCGATTGAGATTGTCTCTTCCACTTACTTCCCCATAGATTTTTAACTTGCTTTTTCTCCTGGTCTGTTCAGGACTTCTTTATTACAGTTAGCCGTTCACAAGCGGTTAGCTTGCGTGATAAACCTGACAGTTTGGGAGAAAAGGAATCAAATACGGGGTCGAGTCAAGCTAGTGACTCGGGAATCAAAAACATTAGCATGTACATAGGTTTTCACCCATGTTTCACCCTAAGTGTGGGGGAGATGCCCCACATGTTGTATATATATATATCCTCTAAAAAAAAGAAAAAAAAAAAAAAAAAAAAAAACGTACATATAGTGATAGCTTCTATTTAAGAAGTTTTATCTAAAAAAAATATAGTTGTATGTATATACATCTTAAATAAAGGCTATAGAATATTTTTCTTACGTTCTAAGTGTTGGTTTAACACCCGGTACTTTGAATATTGAGGACAATATTCAGTTCTAAGTGTGGGGGGAGATTCGTTATTCTAACGAATTTAAACACATGTTCCATCAAGAACCCCCATTTTAGCCAAAATTTTAAAATTTTTTCTCACTTAGAACGCAATAAATGGTATCAATCCTCCATGTCTAACCCACAACAGGATTGGCTAATCCAGGAGCAAACGGTTCTTGGTAAAGATAACTCAAACCCGTTTATGGCTTGCAATTTGCCAAAAATTGTATGGTTCCTCAACTCCCCATTATCCTCAAAAGCTAATGAGTTGGCTAGCCCGCAAGATTATGGCTTGTGGTAAAGGCAGTGGAAAATCCATAATTGGTAATCAGCTCACCAAGATGTTGACTATTCCATCAAGAGTTGGCTAGTCCAGAAGCAAACGGCTTTTGGTAAAGACTAATCAAATCCGTTGACAGCTGGTGATTTGCTCAAAATCACACGGTTATCAGGTGTACCACAGTTCTTACACATGGCTACTCCAGAAGTGATGGCTTTTGGTAAAGAGTTTTTCAAATCCATTAAGTTTTTCTCAAAAGATTGCTAGGGACTAGCAATAGTTTAGTGTGGGGGATTGATGAGTGTCTAAATACTCATCATTTTATACCAATCTGAACTGCCAAAACATACATAAACACTCAAATATGTATCAAAATACTTAAAATATCTTTAAGGTGTGTTTTATATGTTTCAAATACAAAATATGCAAAAACAAATGAAAAACGTACAAAGTTTGCATAATTGGCAGTTTCAGTCCCTCAAGTTTCATAAATTGGCAAAACTAGTCCCTGGTTATTCTAAAAACATGAAAAAGTCATCAAAGGTCCTTTTTAATCATAAAGTTACATATTTAGTCCTTTGGTGCAAAGTTTCATAAAATTACAAGTTTAGTCCCTGTACTTTGGAAATTGACAGAAATGGTCCCTGGGATGTAAAAACTTTGAGAAATTCAATTTTGGTCCCTATACTAATAATCTTTTGCAGGAATGGTCCTTGGTGTGAAGTTTGGTGAATTTACATGATTGGTCCCTCAACTTTGCAAGTTTGGCAAAAATAGTCCCCGGTATTTAAAAAATGAAAAACATCAAAAATAAACCGTGTACTATTCAATTATGGAAAAATAGGTCCTTGTGATTACATATGGGAATTTACAACAACAGCCCCTCAACTTTGGAATAATCACAAAATTGGTCCTTGTGATTTAATACCTTAAAAACTACAAACCGGACCTATGTTTTATTTTATACCCAAAACCAAACCCAACTTACACTAATCCAAGCCCACCCCCACTTCTTCTGGCCCAACACAACTTCCAGCCCACACCCTTTAAATAAAACCCATCGTTGACCCGTTTGACCACCAAAACCACCCCGTACCCTTTTCCCTCCCAAAACCATACCACCACACACCACCTCTGCAACCAATACCACCCTACACCTGGCCTGCCACCTCTCACCCACTATCCCACCACCTCACCACAACCCTCCAAACCCATTTAAGCCCTTAAAACCCGTACACGCAACCCCAACTGACAGATTGAGACTTTGGCGCGAAAAAGAATTTTAAACGATTATGATTCAATAGACCTTATCAACGGTTCACAGATGGTGGGAAAGGTCAAGGTGGGTCCACAAAACTCAGAGAAACTCTATAAAGAAGAAAAGGGAGCAGAAGTAAAGATGGGTAGTTTAGGTTTAGTTTAATTAGGTCGTATGTAGTGTAAACTCTTTATTCAGTTGTAATTTCCATTAAAATCAGCTTGTATTAGTTAATTCTCATGTATTACAATCTTTACTCTAAGTTAATTTCAAGTTTCAGCTCAGTTCTCAGTTTATGAATTTCTTAAAATTCTCAAAAATCTCACTTGATTTGTATGTTGTTGTTGTATTTGATTCATAAGCTCATAAAAAGCTCTGACAAAGCATTATTAAGTCTCAAATAATGCAAAATTCAGTTTAGAATAGAAAACTCAAAAATACAAGAAAAACAAGAAAAATAAATAGAAAATAAAAAATAGAGTGAAGAAAGAAAGAAGGATTGAGCAGGGTGTTGTTTTGGATTGTTTCTGGGTTAATTGTCTTATGGGAGACATTAGGAAGTAAGTTTGGTCCATGGTTCATTGTTGCTCAGTTCATTTCCAATTGTAAGCTTATTTCTCAATTTTTATAAGTCTACTGTAGCTTAGCTTATTTATGCTTATCTGAATGTTTTTATACTTAATTGGTGTTAATTAGTCATAATATAGTATAACATAGTGTACTTGTTCATTAAATTTAATTGTTACTAAAAAAATAAAATTTCACAGTGTGAAACTCAAGTTTGACAAACTTGTGTATTATGCTTGTGGAATGGTTGTTTTATGCTTAATTGTTCTTAAACAATCATAGAATAGTGTTAAGAATCAGTGTTTTTGCTTGAAGTCACCATTAGCCTTGGAAATCATAGATTGATAAAGTTAATGGGGTGTTTGGATTAGGGTATTTCACCCCTGAGTTCTAAGTGTCAGCTGTTGTTTTTGGTTCTTACATGATTAGTTAAGTATTTGTAGGTCATCAGTAGTCTAAAACTTAGGTCTTAAACATCTAAAAGTCAAAATCACACCTTATACCCTTTAACAGTCCACTGTTAGTGATTGTGGAGTTGAAACCCAACCCCTTAGCTTAAATCTCATAAATCTAGCTTAGTATAGGTTCATCACAGCTTAAGACAACATAACTAATCAGTTTAGTAAGATATAAGTTGGTAAAAGTCAAACTAGCAAAGTTTTGATAAAAAGTCAAATTTGCTCAGCTCTGATTTTTCCCAAAACTCCCAGATTTCTTTAGAATTTAGGAGAAGGTTTTAGGTCTTGAAATTTGTTCCTAGTTGTAGTCTACTAGCTCATCTTTGAGTTCCCACAAGTTTTACATTTTTATCATTTTTTTCCTGGGCCCCACTCACCCCTAAACACAGCTGCAGGGCAACAAGCTCCCCTGTGCAGCAGATAACCAAGCCACACCACCCACTTTGTGGTGGTTTTGTGACCACCACAGTGGGCCCCACACCCCCTAGTTAGGTTCTCCCAACCCCCCTCCTAGTAGAGATCTTATATTGACCATTTGTTTGACCTATACCTCAGTGGACCCCACCTAGAAATACCCTTGAACCTTGTCCCCATTCTGAGTAGAAATCAGTTTTTGGATTAGCTTATTGTGGCTTACTAGCTTATCTACTAAGTTTATTTAACCAAATTAAGCTTTGACAAGTCCAACTACCTTATTAGAACCAGAATTAACCTAAGTGGGTCCCACATAAGCTCATTTGAGCTTATTTACCTTCTCAGTCAACTTTGGTCAACTGTTTAAGTTCTTAGCTTATATCTAGCTTATTTTTAAGTTGTAAAATATTTGTTTTTACAAAAGTCAGTTATATTTAGGTATAATATAGTTTGGAAAAAGAAAATTCAAGAAAAAACAATATAATAGTAAGTGATAGTTTCTATTTAATATAATTTAATTTTAATTTTCATTTTTACATTTTTATTAAGTAAGTTGTGTTTTTATATTTTTATTAATTTCATTTTAGGTTAAAGTAATTATAATAATTTTCTCAGATTTTTATATTGTCATTTGATATTTATTAGATTTAAATATAGTTTTATTAGTAATTAATTAATAAATAGTTTTTAAATAGCATAATTAGTTTTTATATAGTAACACCTATATTTTATATTTTTCCTAGCTTCTATAAGTCATAAAATAATTTTAGAAATTTTCTTGTGATTTATACTGTTCATTTAATAGTTTTTATAATTTAAATAGTTCAAATAGTAATTAAATAATAAATAGAATAATAAATAGTAAACTAGTTTAAAAATACATAAAATAAAGTTTTTATAATTTTTTAGGATTCCTGTGATGGTTAAATAGTTTTATAAATTTTTTCATAATTTTTTAAGTTAGTTTAATATTATTTGTAATTTAGAATAGTTTAATTAGTATAATTAATATAAATAGTTTTTAATTAATAGAAAATACATAAAAAGACAAAAAGATTTATTTTTATTTTTTATACTTTCTTCAAGTTCTAATTTAAGTTTAGAAATTATTTTTATAAGTTTTTAGTTTAATTTGTATTGTTTATCATTTTTAGTTTAATTTTAATTAAATAGTTTTTAATTAAGTAATTAATAAATAAATAATATAATAATCTAAAAAATAGTTTTCTTTTTAATTTAATTTTATTTTAAGTTTAAGTTTATAGAATTTTCATTTTTAACCCCTGTAGTTTATTTTCCCTAAAACTCACCTTTTTCTCAGCACGCAGTCGCGTCTGATTTTTAAATTGGTGTACGTTTTAACGTTTTAGATATTTAGGTTTCACGTAATCGTTAAAATAGTTTATTTAAGTTATTTTAAGTTATAAAACCCTAGTTTAAACACACACACACTTTTATACCCTTACCTGTTCACATTCACTAATCACATATTCGTTTTTAATACCATCACAACCTCGTTGGGACATTACGACCCGGGAAAACACTGTATTCCTCGGAAGCATTTGCCTTGATCAGTTTGATTTTACTATTGACCATTCACAAGTGGTTGAGAAATAAAAGATAACTGGTTTGAGGCAAATCAAAAGTCGTCGAAAAGAAATGGAAAGAAAAGAAATGAAAATGGAAGATACACTTAATAAATAATAACACGTAACAACAAGTCTCAGATTTACCTATTTTTCCCAAAATAACGTTGAAATAAAAAGGGTTTTTAAATAATAACGTTTGGTAAAATAATTTAAAATTTATAAAGAATTTTATAAAATTTTGGAATGACCTGCCCATTAATTTAATGTTTTCCCGAGTCAATGACTCTTTTATTTAAACAACGTTAATATATTATTAATATGATTGGATATATCATTCGCGTAGTCCATTAATTGTTTAGGTTTTATCGACCATTTTGTATTTGTTTGGGTTCCAGGTACGTTAAGATCTTTACGGGCCTAACGTACCCTACCGTCTCGTGTACTAAAGGGTCCATAATATCCAAATAACCAAGGTCGTAAATCCAATACGTCCATTTCAAGCTCACAATGCAATAATACGGAAACATGTCCGATATCAAATCCGCTTAACTATAACAATTGGTTTTAGGTTTCATATTTTATTATTATCCGTTTTTATTATTTTACCGTTTAACTAATAACATAATCCCGAGACTTAGTAACCAAACCCCGAAACAATCACAACAACAATAATAACACTAAAACTCCAAAATCAAAGCCAAAACCAAATCCGAGCCCTACTCCTTCTCGGCTCAATCCAAACGCATCCAAATTCAATCCAAATCGAACCCAAACCAAACACCACTCAATAATAAAAACATTTAAACTCACCCCCACCACCACCCAAGCCTCGGTGGTGGTGGTGGCGCGGCTGTCGAGGAAACAAAACCAAACGGACCCTCGAAAAACAATCAAACCCGAAAAATATATATACTCCCTTCGTCACCAACATCAAACAAAAACAATAATATCAAAACCCTCACCGAGTCAATCGAGTTGACTCGGTGTGTCAAACTGAGTCGCGACCGAGTCGAGTACAAGCAGAGATGCACACGAGTTTTGGGTTAAAACATTCATAAAAAGGTTTTTAGTAAAAGATTTAACATAAAAATGATTTATAAAAAAGATTTGAAAAACTAGGGTTTTAAAATAAAAAAAATAAAGAGAAGGGTGGCGAGTGGTGGTGCTATACCGGCGGTAGAAGGTCTCGGTGGAGTGGTGGTGGTCTCGGTGGTGGTCGGCAGCAGGTGGGGTGGCGCGTGGAGGTGTGTACGGGGTGTTTGGGGTCGCGGGGGTGGTACGGTGGTGTCGGGGGAGTCCCGATCTACAAGATGGTGCAACAAAAAGTGGTGGTCGGAAAATATTCCGGCGGCGGCGCCGAAAACTGCTGCTGCTCCGGTGGAGGGGCGGCGGCCGAAAAATTCAAGAGAGAGAGAGAATTTGGGTGTGGAGTGTGTGTGTTTTTAATATTAAAATGAGAAAATGGGGTGTTAGTGGGTATATATATGAAATAAAAGTATAGGGTAGTTTTTGATTATATTGAAAGTGTAGGGTGAATGAAAGGGGTAAGTTAAGGGACCAAAACTGCCAAAGTAATAAACTTCTCACGATAAACGCTTCGGGATCCAAACGACATAGCAAACGGACTCGAAAAATTACGAAACTTGCGCCATTGTTCACGAAATAATTTTTCCAATAAAATCAAGCATAAACTTCAGAGTTTTTCTCAAACTCAAAATAATTCAAATAATTTGGTAAGTGCAATACAATTCGAGTTTTCTAGGTTGTGTTGGGTCAATCAAGGAATAAAGTTCTCATTTCCAATATATCTCACGTTTCTTAAGCCCAAATAATCATGCTTAAAAGTTTTAATGTGTCTCAGGTACGAAAAATAAATATTTGGCTAGTAATAGGTTTTAGGAAAAGTAACAGGGGTTACACCCTTTATAATATAACTCAAAACGGACGTTGACCGTAGGATTACAGGTCAAAGGACGCAATCGGCCTCAAAAACACAAGTTTTGGACGCATGGCGATGATGTTGCAAACTTAGGGTGCATGACGATGTTTTCTGGAAAATTTATGGACCAATGGTGTAATTTTGTCTAAAGTAAATTTTAAAGAAAGCCACGGGATGCAGGAACGAGCCAGGAATTTGTGTTAAGGGGGGCTCAATTTAATTTTTTTTGGTGGGTGTGGGGGGTAAAAAATTCTTTTGTTTTAGAAGCTTAATCGAAGTTTGAATCGTTCGACATACAGTTCAATGATATTTTTTTTGGATAGTAATAAACAATTACTTAATCGACGCGACAAAATCGACCAGAACTAGTCAAATGGTAAACGGTTTTATCAAGTCGGGTCAGGGCTACCACAAATAGTTAGGAAAATGGCGTAAGATTGTTTCGATTCAAAGGCTACAGTTACAAATGCAATAGAGATAATAAAATGTCATAGTTCAGAGCCGACATTTTTATAACCAAACATGTTAGACAAACTAAAAAATTATCAAATTTATGTAAACAAACAAAATTTTATAGTTTAAGAAAAGTTTGTTCTTATAATAAACCATAGAACAAAATATGGCAAATGCTATAATCTAGTCCTATAGCCTCTTAGGTGACACATAGAATAGAAAGTATTATCAAGAGATTTTGACTTTCAACCTTAATTTACCTTGTAACATATATACATAGATGTGTACTACATTTCCCAATTATCTATACACGTTTTTATCACTTTTCACTTTTCTCTCGCATGGCAAATCACCTTCACCTTCTCCGTCATATTTTGGCCGGAATTTATAATTTTTTTTTCCCTACAAATCACATTCACCTTCATCTTCACTCATATATATCTAAGGTAGTTTAGCCGATTAGGGGGGCCGAGCACCCTCCAGCCCTCCTACAGGATCCGTCACTCATGGGATGCAAACAACCCATTAAAAGTGTCGTGATTTTAAAATATCCATCAATATAATTTTCAAAGTTTCTATTCTTATTGATATGTTTTATTTTCATTCAAACCACAAGAACATTTTCATCAACCAGAAAATGTTTAGGCTGCTAAATACCATGTATTTTGGTTTAGTTTAACATTACAAAATTTTGTCCAACTTGTCGATTTTGTACCAAGTCCTTTCTAAATGGGCGTTCTTTATAATTTCATATCTATAAACAACATATTACGCACAAACTTAGACGAAGACATCTACATATAGAAGATGATAAGGTGTAAAATAGTTATAAACAAACATATAGATATATTAGATGATAATTAGATGAAAACGCTACATAAACAGTATAAGTTAATAAATAAGCTATGAGGAGTAAAATAATCCCACTATATTATTATTTAATTTGTCATGTTATGGGGTCCCATATATTGTGCTACGTAAGAACCGACCATTGTGACTCTAATCATGCATAACAAAAAGATCGACACCTTCTTTTCGTATGCACCACCCTCACATGCTATTGGTTCTTGGTTCTCGTAAAGCATGTGTTTTTCATCACCTTATGTTGGAAGTCTAAATACACCAACATCATTACCTAATCATTTAAAATATATATATAAAATAAGAATAAATTAGTTATTATTTTAGGCAATAATTGTGTTTTTGACTTAATGTCTCGTTTTTCTCCCCCATGTTCACACAGTTATTTTTTTTTATTATTATTACTTTTTTTCTTCTTCTTCAAAACATAAGAACCAAAAAGTTTTTTTTTAGATAAGGATAAGAACCAAAAAGTGTACAACCCAAATAAATAAATCGAAATGCACCAAGAATTATTTAGTCAATCTTAATAAATGAAACATCTAACCAAAAAAAAGTGGTTTCCATATGATGTGACGGTGATTATTTCCAGCGATATTTTCCGGCGACATGGCGAATGAAGGTGGTGGTTCGTGTTGGTGTTTTCTGACTATTTTCCGGCGACATGGCGAACGGAGGTGGCTGGCCGACTATTTAAACGGTGCCACAGTGGCGATAGCAGAAAACTCGATGAACCAAATCTGAACTTGTTTTCCGGCGATAAGGTGATAGATTGGTCGGATATTTAAAGAGAGAGACTGTAAATTTTGGGGGATGAAAAAGAGTAAAGTGGATGGATTGTATTTTTAGTTTTCCAATAAAGTTTATAAATTATATGTTGATAATAAATGCTACTCTCTGTATTCAATTCATTGACTAAAATAAATTCTTGGTGCATATAGCAGAACTCTTCTTCTCAAGGATGTTTGTTAAATCAAGTAGTTTAAAAACATATTTATTTTAGCATTTTAATTAAGAGAATTTATTATTATTATTATTATTATTATTATTATTTTTATTTTATTTTATCTTTTTTAATAAGAGGAAACAAAGATTTAAGCTCATCTATTAAGGGTATGTTTGGCATTAGTAGAAGTTGGAGCGGATTGCTAGAGCGGGTCATTGAAGCATGTCGCTGGAGCTTTTTTCTGCATGCTCCTTCAACTAGTATTTCATTTAGTAGCTTATTTTTTTTACATGCTCCTTTAAGCTATGTCAGCTAAACGAGACTTATTTTTAATGGTAACTTATTTATTTATTTATTTATTTTTAAATAAGTTCATGCTATAATAAGCTCTGATTAGTTCGCTTGCCAAACATGCAATAAAAAAAAAAAAAAAAAAAAAAAAAAAAAAAAAAAAAACCTTTAGTACTGCAAAGAACTAGAATGGTGAATTTTTCAGTATAATATGATTGGTGTTAGATATAAAATATTATGCGATGAATTCTCACATAAAAGATTTCATACAGAAATTCAATATAAATTTCAGTGTTTAGTAACACCAGAAAATTGACTCAAAAAATTATTATTATTATTATTATTATTATTATTATTATTATTATTAATATTATTTAATTGTGGAAATAATTCATTTTTTTACCAAAAGATGGAAAAATCAACTCTCCACAAAATATAAAAGAACTAAATCCTAGGAGTTATAATTCTCTACATTTTTATATTTTTGGCTTACCAAACATAAAAAATGAATTGATTTTCATTTCCCCATCCTTCAACTCTTTGTACCAAAAATGCCATTAAGTGTTTAGCAAACAACATTAATTCTTGGCATCCAAAAATTTTCCGCAAGGGCTCTAACCTTGTGTTTAGTTTTTAAATTAATGAAGACCTTAAGTGCTTAACCATAACACTTTCAGTTTCTCATTGTAATTTCGGTCTTGCAGGGTTATTTTCAGTTTCATTCAGTTGTTTTATTGTTCATTTTAATATTTTACTACTTAAAAACATATATTATGTTGGAATATATGAATAATAATAAACTATAAACATATAAACATCAAAGAGTACGCAGCGGAATAGATCAAATACAAATAATAAATTAACCGAATATAAATGGATGCGTACCTCTTTGTGATTTCTAGCAAGAACAAGAAACCAATGGAACAAGAACTATAAACCCTAATTAGGTTTAATGGTGGATCGACTAGGGTTAGTCGAATAGGGCAAATCACCTTGTTAGCAAAAGTATGCCAACACTTCGTTCTTGAACACACGTATTAGTAGTGTTTCAATAAGAAAAGCTAGGTTCTTAATTCACAAGCAATCCAAACACAATGTTTAGAAGATCGCGTAGGAACCCTAGAAGGGTGTAGTTGATCAACTAAACAAGAATGGTTTGAGCTTAGAAATCTAGTAGGAACCCTATAAGGGTGTAGTTCGATTTCTAACTCAAGAGGAGAAAGAGAAGGAGATTTGGTTTGCAAGTGAACCAAGGGATGATTAGAATGAACAAAGGAGTATGTTTATATACTAATCAACATCTTGGAGCACAAGACACAAACCCTACACCCTAATGGGTTGGGTTTGGCCAAACATGGGTTTTACAAGCCCATTCCATGTTTTTCTTGAACTCTATTTTAAGTTCAGTCCTTCATCTTTCATCTAACGATCATTTTGTGAATTTAATAATTATTCGTCACTAAAACAATAATTATTAATTAATTGAAACTCATACGTAAAGTGTGCAATCCCGAAGTCTCGAGTTCGAGTCCGGACATATTCATTAATTTTTATCCGTTAAAACTAACAGCTCCCACTCGGATATACATTAATGTAATAATGACAATGGTTAGTCTAGCATAACACGCCAATGTCCCCAGAACGATCACGGGTATGGTTTCCTGGAAAAAACCACCTTTGATGATTCATCATCATACTTATCCTTTTGATTCTAATACTATGTTAATATGGATATGGATCGAAGTCATTCCATAATTAACTAGTGTTTCTCGTTATTTATGATCAAGCAAGATTACCAATTCATCTGAACGCATTCCAGATAGACCTTGGGCATGGCCATGCAAACATCTTGTTAATCCTACGAGTGGCCAAACAGTATTAAACTTCAAAACAAATTTGAAGGAACCAAATCCTGTTATTGACTACAAGTGTAACCTATGAACTTCGCATCAACTCTGAAAATAATCCTTATAACTACCAGTTACGGATAGCGTTAGATTATCTCACAGAAAATGAGCTACATCCACAGTAGTTACCTGGTATCTCAAGTCTGAGGATAAATATTCATGATTTACTCTAATGACAACATCCATAAGTACAATCATGTAATTGGGATTTTGTCCTATATCCAATTTATCCAGTATTGAATATCATGTGAATTTGGCATGTCCACGCATCAATATATTTTAATATATTATACCAAAACTCAGATTTGTCTTAGTTCAATGATACTCCCATATCATTAATTGACAACGGACTATTTAGAATAACATAACATAAGTTATTCATGGATTAAACATGCAAATATGGGATACAATCTATTATTAATGAAAACAAACGTACTCAGTACTTTAATTCATTATTTAATAATAATTGCTTAACATCCCTTATCCAAATACTAAATAGATCAATGCATGAAAATTCTCGTTAATGAATTTTGTCTCAAGTAATACCAATCATACTTGTTGACAATTATGCCTCAAGTAATCATACTTGCTGACAAGGCATTATTCAACTAACTTTGATCTATCAGAATTTTGAGAATACTTATTTCAATAACGAAATTCTTGTATATGTGCATTCAAATAATTTGATATAACCACATAATACATCATAAAATGTGTATGACATCCTCAACATACAATTTATGATAATTAAACTTCCAAATCTTTTAAAGTTTAAAGTATTCTTATTCTTTAACGTATAATGCAACTATGCTTTTCGTTAAGCATAACTAGTACACATGGCTATTAACAAGGATGAAATCCTTCCATGACTAGTATTGAGTGTCATCTCAATTTTATTAGCATCATTGTATGCAAACAACAATATGCTCTTTTCCGTAAACTTCAATGTGTAATGTTTTATTCCTTCCAAACTTTCAAGTTTGTTGGCTATGACAATTTTACAAATTGTTCATTTATAGAATCTAGAAATTGTTCCAGGCTGAGGATGTGATTCTATATCCAAATACATTCCTTTAGAATATTCATTACACAACTTATCTAATATCTTTCAATTAGATATCAATGTTGTCAAATCATCTTTTATCAAAACATGATATAACAACAACATGATGTACATGAAAAATTCTCGTGTCCAACTTAAATTTCATTCATGTACTACATATCCATTTAAACTTTCTAAATGATATATCATGTTCTATTAGATTCATTTACCGCACATGTTTACATCAATAAACATATATTCAAGGTTGTATTTTTACTTATTAAATCTTTCAAGTAAAGTTTCATTTCAAGTTATGACTTAACATTTAACTTATATAGAATGTTACTTCCTATATGTTATACAACATATATGATTTAAGTAAGTAAACATAATACTCCCACTAGCTTTCAGAATTACATAGGAGTTATCTTATTTTAAATTATAAATCAAAACATAGATTTAATATTTAAACATAAGATTTATCTCCTTGATGCATGCATCTATCCATACTTGGATTCTTGCATTTTGTATACTTTCAAAGATTAAATGAATTCATAAAACTCTTAATTACTCATCGTCCTCGCTTAAGTAATTATATAAGAAAGAGGTTTTATAATCCATTGTCAAATTTCATATTCATAAAAATGAGTATGACAATTACCATCTTTGTATTTTTAATGTGCTTAGGAAAGAGTATTCAATCATAGTTAATTACTTAAGTATGATTAATAATCTTGTCATAAGACATACATTAAAATATGTATACAATTTTGTCCATATGATTCTTTATGCAAAGATTTAAACCTCTAGGGTTTTTCTTCTCTTGCAGAAACTCATCTTCATTAAGATAAACCAAGTTTTCAAAGTTGACTTATCTTTATGGACAACATCTTAACATTCATAGTATGAGCCATTTACCATAATTAGTAAATGCGTCATTATGATTAACAGGCTTACTTTGATCCTGTAATTCATAATTCTCAGCATATTAATTAAATATCTGAGACATCCCTACGGATCTATGAATGAGAGTTTCATCATGTTGAGTTTTAACCTTTACATTTCAAACCTCATCATGATTTTCACTAGTGTGGTTTTAGAAGATTATGTATTTTGTAATTTTGATCTTTCAAGATCTAAACAAAACTCCCACTTGCCTTTTGCATTTTATCTATAAATACTTTAGCAAGATGAGCAACACAAAATCGTTCTCATTTGGGATATTACAAAAACATTTTACAGTTCCTGACTCTTAATACTACTTATTAACAAAATCAGAACTTCATTTTAAGACTTTAATGTGATTCATCACATTCCATAATGTCTTATTTAATCTTCTAGGTTGGAGTCTTATTGAGTATATTCAATCCATACTCAATTTTCTAACCTTGATAACTTTTGGAAGAAAAGAAGTCATATTTATCTTTTAATCAAACAATACAACAAGAGTTTGATTTTTCCTAACTGAACACACCACCAACTTGTGATGTTTCATTAGAATTAATATTGTGAGACAAACTAACAATATGTAAGATAAACTTATTCCCTTTGGCTTACCTATTTACCAACTAAGTCAACTTAATGGTACAATAGAATTTCCAAGCCAATTGCATGCTATATAACATAAGTACCTTTTGAACAAGTTACTTCATGTTCATGTCTTAAGAAGACATAAACTGTTATATTCCCACTTTACGTTGTACATCATTGATCAACTCAATGATTTCTTGTTTGAAACATAACAAGTTTAACGTCTCACTTTATTATAAGTCTTGTAATAGTTAAAAGACTTCATGTTTATAAGAAGATATAAACATAAATAACTAAAGTATTTGTGAACACCATCACTTGGTTTCAATAGTAATTTCAAGTTAATTTACTACTTCATTTGCTTATGTCATTTTATGAATTATCCAATTTAAGAAACTGCAAACTCACATAATTCCATTACATCAGTTGATATGCTAGTAATGAAATCATGTAGTTTACCTTTCTATTGCAATCTAGGCAGGTTACACCCTGACGTAAATTGTAAATTCAAGTGTTTTTTTAATTTGAATATCATAAGACATAAAAGTAGTCTTATAATAATGACACATGTTCTACATAAGATAATCTTACACATTAAATGTATAAGTCCTATTAGAATATTGATCTCTTACCTTGCAATTAAGAGAATCCTATCATCATATTTCTATGTATTGTTCCTTTGCACACAATAAACAATTCTCCCACTTGTGCATTGAACAATATCATGTAGTATATAAACAACACAACATAAGTTTGTTTATGTGATTCAATACGATTTGTGTCATAAGTAGATGTAGGACTACTTTGTCTTATCCGGAAACGCATATGGCTATCCTAAGAACATGAGTGTCTACAATTTGAAAGTAATTATCTTGAAGATAATTTGGGCTACTACACAGAAATTAAGTCTTGTAGCTCCCACTGAATTAGAGAACATAACAATAACTCTATATTCAGTAAACAACACAAAGCTCCCACTGGATTTGACAACATTGTACGTGTTTCATAACCAGTGAAAACAATTTGCTTGTTTTTACTTTCCTACACATTTAGAAAAACCCATATGTAATAATTACTCAGGTTCTAAAATGTGTATTCTACTATGTTTATGATGGATTATCCATCAATGATTATTAACTTGAAGAATTTGAGCATGCAGCTTCTTCCTTAATAGGCCTACCATCCCATAATGGTATGTAGCACCTTTAAAGCACAACAACTAGATAAAATACTAGCTTTGCCTTTTACCAATTTTGCGGTAATCTGTCCAGCTTCTAATAACTCATATTTTCCATTTAACCAAATGCCTTGTTTGTTATAGAAGAATTCATTCACCAAATAAGAGTAATGAAATTTCTATGGAAAATAAGATGTGCAATACTCTTGAGTTATATATTAGAATGTAGACAATTCTAATGTTCCTGTCATACCTTTCTCAATCATGAAAAGGAATATGATTGAGTCTTATTCTTCTCTCATGGAAAATAGACTTAGGATTGAGTCTTATTCTTATGTTCCTATCATACCTTTCTCAATCATGAAAAGGAATAGGATTGAGTCTTATTCTTCTCTCATGGAAAATAGACTTTCTTTCATTTCGGTAAATTTATCTCAATCAAACATTATGTTTGAAAGCCGAATTAGGTCAATTTACCAATTTAAGACCAAACCACGTTTACGGCTTTAATGTTGCATTAATACGTTAAAAAGAATTACAAAATTCATTTTAGTATTTTCGATAATTAAATTTTCAAGAAAATTAAATACCCATGGTTCTTAATCATATAACCATTTAATTTTCACTGAAAAACTAGGATCCAAATTGACATAGGTTCATCACATCAGTTGATCTGCTAGTGATGACGGTATTCAATAAGGTACGAGTCGAACCTCAATTGCCAATATTCAATTGCAATTCCTAGAATCGATGGGATTTACATATTTTCCAACCACAGTTGCAATGTAAACATGTTTTATCCCCATCTTCTTATGCCTTGAGTGATCAGAACCCGCTATCAACTCAATTAAGTTAACCAATTTAAGAAACATCAAACTTACATAATTACACCACACCAGTTGATCTGCTAGTGATGAAATCATGTAATTTGCCCCTCCATTGCAATCTAGCCAGGTTACGCCCTGACGTAGATCCAATTTTAGGTGTTTCCGTTTCATTGGATGGCATATAACTTAAATTTAAGGGTAGTAAATTTGATGTGTGTAATCAAATATATGTACAAAGATGTCATGCATTCATCTTGTAGCATATGTTTCATGTAAAAAAAACTTTTACTCATTTAGCTTCTTTACGAGCTTAAATCTCCAAAGTTTTGATTGAGGCGTTGAGAAACTTACAACTTTGCCTTAAGTGCTTCGTAGTTATCATGGATGTTAGGTAAAACTAAATTTGACTCACAGGCGAGCGGCAAGCCAGAATGGAGGCTCACTAAGGCCGCAATTTAATGCTAAGCCATCCTTATACCCACTTTTTAGTTTGTCAAAATAGTTTCACCTTACAACCACTTAATATAGTCGCGATCAATCAACCAAAAGTTCAAGATTTATATATAAGCTCAAAACAAGATTTCACCATTATTAAGTCCGTTTAATATTTTATTTATGAAATTACCCTTTGTTACTATCATGTCACAATAACATATAAAACAAAAGTAATAAATAAAATAAACAAACAACAACAATAATGGACATGCAAATCAAAATCAATTTAAAACACACAATTGATTTAATATACGATTAAAAGGGTCTTCCCTAATATTATAATTAATCAAATTTTAGTAATCTTTATTCATAATATTTACTAAACAATTTATCAATTATAAAAGAATCGCATAATAAGCATGAAATCTTAAAACCAAATCATCATAATCCAAGACAACACATGCATGATTTGTCATGGATGCCCATATTGCACATATTATAACAAATAGTCATGTCAATCAAGGAACGCAACCAAACGGCATATCACCAATATCCATTTATATACACATAAATTACATGCAACCTAGGGTTTCTACAAGTTTTTATCACATAATTCATCAAACCCTAATTTCCTTTTTTTTTTTTTTTTTTTTTTTTTTTTTTTAATTCGAAATTTATAAAAAAAATCGAAAAAAAAAATAAAAAAAATCTAGGGTTTATGAAAAAATATAAAAACATAAGAACACCAAGCATGTGATTAATCAAACGATTCAATTTTTATGTGTTTCGGTAATTCATTATAATGTATTAACGGCTCTTGATGCCACTGTTAGAATATATGAATAATAATAAACTATAAACATATAAACATCAAAGAGTACGCAGCGGAATAGATCAAATACAAATAATAAATTAACCGAATATAAATGGATGCGTACCTCTTTGTGATTTCTAGCAAGAACAAGAAACCAATGGAACAAGAACTATAAACCCTAATTGGGTTTAATGGTGGATTGACTAGGGTTAGTCGAATAGGGCAAATCACCTTGTTAGCAAAAGTATGCCAACACTTCGTTCTTGAACACACGTATTAGTAGCGTTTCAATAAGAAAAGCTAGGTTCTTAATTCACAAGCAATCCAAACACAATGTTTAGAAGATCGCGTAGGAACCCTAGAAGGGTGTAGTTGATCAACTAAACAAGAATGGTTTGAGCTTAGAAATCTAGTAGGAACCCTATAAGGGTGTAGTTCGATTTCTAACTCAAGAGGAGAAAGAGAAGGAGATTTGGTTTGCAAGTGAACCAAGGGATGATTAGAATGAACAAAGGAGTATGTTTATATACTAATCAACATCTTGGAGCACAAGACACAAACCCTACACCCTAATGGGTTGGGTTTGGCCAAACATGGGTTTTACAAGCCCATTCCATGTTTTTCTTGAACTCTATTTTAAGTTCAGTCCTTCATCTTTCCTCCAACGATCATTTTGTGAATTTAATAATTATTCGTCACTAAAACAATAATTATTAATTAATTGAAACTCATACGTAAAGTGTGCAATCCCGAAGTCTCGAGTTCGAGTCCGGACATATTCATTAATTTTTATCCGTTAAAACTAACATATTAGTAGTGGCAATGAAAATAAAAGACGAAGAGTGCTAAATGTTCTATGTGTGACATAGATATATTTTAGAGTTAACGTAAGGATGAAACCATTATTATTATGCAAATTTCTTGGTTTAAGCTGACTAGGATTGAATTTAAGTCAACAGTCTTTGATCAAATTAAAAGTAAAGTGATTAAGGAAGTTTTTGTTTAGATGTGTAGTATGTTTTTTAGAGAAATGCTAGAACCACAAAAATTTTACAAAAAAATATCCACATAATGACTTGTCATCTAACTAGTGGCATTCTCTCTCTTACTTGTAAATTCTCTCTCTAATTTTCATCCACAAATAACCATTCCATGTCATTGTGTGGAAATATTTTTGTAAAATTTTTGTGATCCTAGCATTTCTCTCTGTTTTTTATACGGTTGCAAATACAAATTTAAAACTGTAACTATAACATAAAAGACTTTAACTTCTCTTTGTGTTCTTACCTTGAACAAAGAATGACTCACTTTGATGGATCACTTGAATAAATATAAAATTAAGATAATGATCAACGAAAATGTTTGTGTGAGAATGTTATATAATGTTATGGACATGTGGGCAAGCTGTGTTGGACTATGTTGACTTATCTCCTCTTTTATGTCGAAGCACAAAGGTGTGTCGAAGAAAGATGAATGCGTGCATACGTCCTCATGACTGTAGCTTCCCTTTGATCAATACTCCCTGTTGCTAGGTTACCAACGTATATGATACAAGAAATAAGAAAGCTAGAAAAGCAAAGGTTAGTGCATGATTAGCTCCCCCTTGATCAATACTCTCCGTTACTAGGGTACCAACGTATATGATGCAAGGATGAAGAATCCTACAAAATAAAGGTTAGTGTAAGACAATATAAGTCCTAGAATGAGTATGTGATATATAACAAAGTGTGTATAATATGCATTATGTAAATGCTTGACGGAAGCTCCCCGTTGCTTAAGGGCGTCAATATGAACCTACGAAACAAATGTTAGTATAATAGAAGTTTTGTCGTAAGACAAGTATTTCATATACAACTATGTATATAGACGATGCAACATGAGTGCTTGATGGAGATTCCTCCTTGTTCGAAGGTATCACCAAGCACCTAAAATAAGAAAATAATAGATGCAAACTTCGTCCTTAGATGAGTATATAATATACAATTGAGTGTATATAATGGTGAACGTACAATGAAAGAGTTAGTGCATTATATTTCATTTTTTTGACAAGGAAAAATATGACGTATATATATGCGATATATAAATGATATACGTGACTCAAAGAAAAGAACCATGAAATCAAAGATCTCATGAGGTGTATTATTCTAATAAGAAATGCAGTCATAAGAAAAATGCCAATATAATATGATAAAATCCTACAAGATAATGCCTAGAAGGAAGATATGAAGTGAAGTTGAAATATAAAGAGTTAAAGTGAGTGGTGCTAGTGTTGGTGTTGGTTTACTAGAAAGATTCATGTGGTGATAACTCGGTAGATGATTCAAGATTGATAAAAGTAAGTTTTCGCTAATCCATGGTGGGAATGATTAGTGAAAGTGATGATGGAAGTTGGTGGTGATAACGTAGACAACTATTTAAAGAATTAGAAACTCGTGTGTATAGCAAATGCTATAACGAATATAAAGATTGAACATATGGACTCATGCAATCCTTATCTAAAATTCACAACTTGAGGGATAGACAACGAATATGACTTTATCATCTACCAAAGATGATATATCTTGCCATAGTATATGCTTGAATGGAATTAAAAGAAAGTGACGACCATAAGCATATAGGAACAGAAATTCCATAAAAGGAATAAAGAATACTACAAACCTATAGGAGGATGAGAATGACATTATGTGATGGGAGAGAGTTGGTTATACCAATGTGTTGAGAAAGTGTTGGGAATGACAGTTTTGATTAATATATCGTTTGCACTGACAATGATGTGCATGATATGTGTTGAGTAAGAAAAAGGATGAGATCCTATGATGGCATTCTAGACAATGAAGTTGTGAGATCCTAGTTTAAGAAAAATCCTATACTCTATTTAAATTAGTTGTTGGTTGTGGAGATGAAGAGCTTTGTCAAACACATTATGTGTTTTTCACTTGATGAGGTTTTGGTTACAAAACTGTGATGTTGGGTTAATAAGGTTTGAAACACTTGTGATTTTGTGAACTGATTATAACTAGATGGTGTGAACCTACATGTTGGTATTTGAAGAAATAAGAATACATGCTCTTTAATGCGAAAAGACATCTATGTGAACAAATTTCTCTCCCCTTTAATTGGTGGACATTCAATATAATGTGTAATGCATCGGATAAAGAATGACGATAAAATGTTTAGGAGGTTGCAGGTTAATGAAAGCGGTGAGCTTTGTAATGTTTTTGCAGATGTTGGTTAGCATACAAAGAACTTTATCCTTGAAGTCATGTAGCTCTTCTCTATCAATGCGAGATGATCGCATGAAGAGGCATGTGGTTTTCTCATAGGAGGTGGAGAGAATAAGAGTATTGTTATAGCTAAATAGTGATGGAAGTGATTTTTTAAAAGCGAAAGCAATAATGCGATTTGGAAAGATGTCGATTGAAAGATACCCAAATACAAATTTCAAATCTCTAAGACTCAATCCTATTAGCTTTAAAACTATATGCAAGTGTAGGGGTTCCATAAAACATATTACTAATCTACATAGCAATAAAAGGATTACAGTTATGCAAGATGAGCATATGCTAAAACGAAGTGAGATGGCAAATGATTAGTTCTCAATCCACTAAAACAAATTTGTTAGTGACAAAAGATGTCAACAAGATAAAAATCTAAAGATATTATCTTATTCAGATAGCACATTCGACTACTAGACATAAAGTTACCACATGGCTAGATAGCATCAACATAAACAATCATATTAAGCAAGAGCATGACATAATATGAAATACTTTCCTTGTAAAATTGTTTTAATGTTAAACTTATACACTTAAGCATATAATGATCTATATGATAAAACGACTTCTAAATTTTATCACACCAAAATTACTTCGACAAACTATAAGTGCACACGTAGTGAACAAGTAGTGTGACCAAGTCACGAAAGAAACAAGACGAAAAATTTATGCAACCCATGTTTAAATGATAAAATTTTGGAGCATGTATTATATAGACCATCCTAAGCATGGATAAATGACAGCAAAAGACACGAGCTTTCAAATATAGAAATATCATGAGTTAACAAGTAATATGTTAATCATGCAAAACATCATATAAATAAAGAATGAAAATATCATACAAATCATGTTAATATTTAGTAACACGAAACAAGCATGCATGCATCATAAAGGTATAACCAAGGTTTACACATGAATCAATCAAATAGTTATCATGGTTATGTTAAGATGCCAAATAACATGTAATCGACATATGTATGTGTAATGCAATAGATTTTAATTTTTGTGTTTGGAATCTAAGGTTGAATGATCTAAAGGGTGACATCTTTTATGTTGAGTTTAAGTATGTGTTACGTAAGTGATTTGGTCATCCAAGACCAAGAGATGTGTTTGTGTGTGATAATGGAATATGTTAAGAAAGTTCTTAAGAAAGCTTTTTGGAACATGAATCTAAGTGAAATTACCAACTTCAATAGATCTTGTGTATGCTCTAGAGATGTGTAGAATATGCATAGGGTTTGAACTAGGTTATGAGCAAGGTTTGGTTATGATGAACGCTTGAAAGGAAATAGACACATATAGTGTCTTTCAATAAGTAAGATTATTACGTGGAATAAAGACATCATGCTTATGGAAACAAGAATGACAAGATGATGAGGAAGCTCTGGTTCATAGAACTTGCTGATGTTTATTTAAGATCATTTACCCGATGAGGTATAATGAAATCTCTTGTAACACAACCGTTCATGTCGCAAGGAGAGAGTGATGCATAGGATATACATTATCCTTTTAACAAGATGAAAACTCATGATTACTTGTGCATAATGTTTTTCCAAAACATCATGTTTTTCTAGATGAAGGTATGTAGCCAAAGTGTTTGGATCGGATAGTCTTATCCTAAATATACTTGGTCTCAAGATTATACTAGATGATGACAAGAGGAATTAACTCGAGTTTCTTATGTATACTCCTCAAGAGTCATTGTTGCTCTGGGTGCATGAGGTTGGCTTTGAGATTGCATTTTAACATATTTTGTTAAGATGTTGATTTAAGGTTTAACTAGACTTTATGCAGAAGTTCAACGAAGAAGTATTACTAATACTTTGATAAATTGTGAACGTAGTACTACTTATACCTAGTGTAAATTGATAAAAATGACCAGGAGCATCATGCTCATTTGATAGTGGAGGTTCTAGCCATAATAATTTATCTAGGTCCTCATAGATGGGAAAGTATGGTTGAGTTTGTTCAACGTGAATTTGATTTGGTACGAATTTTGGACAAAGGTCTTTTAATGTACTCAACAGATTCAAATGATGGTAATGATGGTGGACTGGTTGCTCTAGGTGGTAGGCCTTCTAGTGTGTCTAAAGAAGGATTATGTGATGTAGAGGTTTGTTGTGCTATGGGAGTACTTAGGTTTCCTAGATGTTGAAAACAACAAGGATGGATACTAATTCTTGTGGTCCATAGGTTGATACAACTGGTGGGTGAAGTTCTTGAGGTTTTGGTCATGTTTGTGAAGCTTAGGGGCTGAGATATATCACAGAAGTGAATTTGATGAGATGATGGTGAAAGAACAAGTGAACTTAAATGCTAAATATTCAAGGATGAAGACCTATTGAAATTTGTTTTATTCCTATTGAATTGGAGTGTGTTACGATATGTGCTCTAGTCGTGATAAGTGTTTTAACAAATGTTGTTAAAATACTAGGGTGTTGATTTTTCGGATATGACTTTTAATGACTATGGTCGTAAGTCAAATTTACTTGAACATTTCAAACGAAATACTTAAGTTGTCAATCCTACTTTGTTGAGATTGGATAATACTAAAGAATAACAAGACTTGATAATACATCTATAACTTAAGTGTAAGTTATGACTCGATGTAAATTCTTATCGTCTTGGAGGATGAAAAATTATTTTCATGTTAACCAAATGAGGCAACATATGTGAATACAAGACAATATCTACAGTTAGAAGTTGGACTTGTGATTTATGATATTGTATGTTATCTAAACAATGAGTCCGGATTAGTTAGGAAGTTTTCCAATCGAGCTAAAGGATAAAGGATGAATAAAGGATGTAGTAACTGTGGGTAATGATTACAAAACATTTGTGGTCAGAGACCCACGGATGGCAAGGAACCAAATAAAGGGATCCTTCCTTCATAGAGAAAGGTTCCTTTAGTGGTTTTTGAGAAATTTCAAATTTTGATGAGAAATTTGTATCCTACTGATGCAAGTGAGATAACATGATCCTAATATGAGTGAATATTAGTGATAAGTATCTAAATGACAAAATTGGAAAATATAGGGTGTGGGAAAAATCGGAAATTTCAAAATTTAAGAAAACTAGCTGTTTGATAGCGGGACCAATTGACAACACAGGTGGAACCATAAATTTGGTTCCGCCTGATCCGTTAGGAAAATTTGGCGGAGCCAAACTTTTACAAGGACGGAACCAGAGATTTGGTTCCGCCCCATCCGTACCCTACTGTGAACGTTTTCTACGATTTTTTTTAAGCACCCGAACCTTGTTCAAAACCTGTGAAAGTTCCTAAAACATATGTAACTAACCAAATGACTTTGAGAAATGACAAAAATACTAGTAAAAACACACATACCGTTAAAGATCAAGCAAGCGTTAGTTTTTCCACTTGTAGAAGTGAAAATAAGTGAAAATGATAACATTCGGATGTTATCCACCTGCATTTGTTCGTTAGTACACATAATATGTTCATAATAAAGTTAACATCCAAACAAATACAAATCCGTAAGACATCATTGTTTAAACCACATTGTACCAAACACCTTTTTCAAAGATACTATATATTTAAGTAATCATTGAAGGCAGTGACACATTTTAACACTTGAACTATTAGGCGAGAGTTTGTGCAAAATAACATTTTTCAATGTACTTGACTAGTTTTACTTAGTTCTCATTCCTAAGTGAATTATGAAAGATATTAATGTAACATATGCAAAGAAAGTTATCTAAGTCTATAAGCAATGCAAAAACAATTTTCCAACTTGGTGCACAAAATCTAGCAAAAGTCCTATTATGTATAAACATGAAATTGACAAACAAGCAATTGAATATCATGACAAGATTGACACTTATGTATCACAAATAAACAAGTTCAATCACAACTTACAATAAGCAAACAACATATACGCAAACAACCAAAACAAGTAGTATGACGATGTATGCCAAGCTTGATTAGTTTCCTTTATATATATAAATATCACCAAATTCTTTAGTTTCAAAAGAAATTATATCAATGTTCAAAGGATCCTAACTTGAATTGCCTAACTCAAAATTTTGAGTTTCTACGTCAAAACAAAACTTAATATTTTGAACATATTGTAGTATTTGGTTTATTCTACACACTTAAAATTAGATTTAGGCCATAATATTATTTTTAAAAGAAACTAGACTTAATTACCTTTAAAATGATAGGTGGTGCGACTCCTACGGACTTACGGTTAATTAGTTATGAATTTTTGAAGTTGGACAAAAACTGTTTACTGTACCGACGGATTTCAAGGAACCAAATTAAGGGTTCTGCCCTTTATAACGTTTGGTTCCGTGGCCTCTGTAACAAATTCACCAAGACTCGTATTTTGACATAAAGAAAACATATAGGACTTACTAGATTTGATAGTAAACATATAAGACACTTATTTAACAACATTTCTACAAATGTAACTTATATAAACATTTACGGAGATGATTTTTCCACTAAATTAATAGTAATCCCAAACACTCCTTTTAAAAATATATTTTTCGTAAATTAGCTCTAAGCACATAATTTGACACTTACAATTTCTTTTAAGAAATATTTTCTTTTATATTTCAAGGAAATCTTCAAGCTTGTATACAAACTTACAAAGTAACATTTAACAACAAAACTTCTAAGTATACTTAGCGAAACATTTTTCATATTATATTCCGCTTCAATGTTAATTTGATACATGGATCGTGCTCCATTTTAAAAACCATTTGTTTTGAAAATAATAGCTACAAAGCTCTGATACCAATTGTGAAAACGTAGAGGGGGGGGGGGGGGGTGAATACGTTACCGTTTAAAAACTTTAAATCTTGATCAAATATCCAATTTTAGCTTGTTCTAATATGAAAGATGTTAGTTGTAGTTTGTGACTAGCATAAACTTAAAACATATTATCACACAAGTATAATCAACAAGTCACAATACAAGCAATCACATAATGCAAACATTAAAGTAAATCAATAAGTAAAAGAAAGCGCAAACCGAACACGATGATTTATAGTTGTTCGGACACGGAGCTCCTCTCTGCCCTAATCCACTCCCCGAGTACCTAACTCGAGAGTTACTTCACTAGATCAACATGATCCCTTCTTGGCGGAGAAAACCTTACAATCGTCGCTTACACTTTTTCCGGTACAAGCTAAATACCGGGTTCTAGTTCAAGGTAGAACCATCCTAACGTCTCCTATACAATATTTCCGACACTAAGCTAGATGTTGAGTTCTTTACAAGGGTACAACCACTCCCGTTATGTTTTATGGCCCAACATACGAACCTTGTGTTTTTTTGGCACAAACACATAAACACTCTAATCTAGTTTGATGAATAGATTGTGATGATACAATGATGTTTACAATGATGATCCATGACACAAATGTCTAATGGAAATGAATAACGAATCTAGATGAACTTCCATTGATAGGAAGCCTTTAATGGATGAAGATCACAAGTACCTTGAGCTTGTTGTGATAGATCTTCATATATGTATGCTTGGGTGGATGATGACTCAAGATCCTTTAGCTTGCTTCACAGGATCATTTCGGGAGTATGCTTACAACATAATGAAAGTTAGAATCATTATGATCATGATAATGAGGATGATTATTGTATGTTACTATTGATCTAAATGTATGAAAACATAGTAGAGAGAATGTGTGTTGAAGTGGTGGTTTCATGAGTCAACAATGGGCTGCTATTTAGCCAACAAGTTTAGCAACCCACGGATTGGACGGAACCAAAATGAGGGTTCCGTCCTTGTACCATTTTGGTTCCGTGGGTACCTGATACAAAATCTTCCAAATCTTTCCAAAATCTAATCTAAATCTTTTTCAAATCTTTTCATATCTTACATAGAATCTGACCAAGATATATTCTTAGATTTTGCTAGATTAGGATGATCCAAGGCATGATGTAATAACACATTTTCATTTTGATTAAAATGTAAACAAAAGTTCTTTTGTAAAATGTATTACTTAACTAGTTAATATATGTTTAACAAGTTGTACCATGTTAGTTTATGTGTTACTAAAAATGTTGAACTTCTTATGCTATTATAGGACTTAAGTTATTATGTCATTAACAACATTTTTAGAATTGTGTAAACACATTTGTCTTAGTTAGACATCTAAAGTGCACTTTGTCACCTAATGTGGCACTTATTCTATTTGACACCTAAAGTACACTTTGACACCTAAAATACTTAAAGACTCTAAAAGTATTTTAAACATTCTAAATGGTTAGTCAAGGGGTTTGTTCATAATGCCACATAACAAACATGTACGAACCTGTATTGTGGCATACGGGGACTCGAGACGTTTAGAGGTGTTGAAAGTACGTTGAGACAAAATATGATTACGAGTAACTTGTACATTTTACGTTATATATCAAGTTATACGTTTGTCATCAATCAAAATAAACGAGATTGTATAGATTAAATATCGTAATATTTGCACTAACAGATTTTACGTATGATGACCTTAAACCTTGAAACATTGAGGAAAATGTTTAACTTTAGTCTGGGGGGGGGGGGGAATCTTCGATTTTATTTAACCTTGCATTTTCACTTAGTCGTTTACTCACGCAACTCCGTTTTTCCACCAAAATTTTAAATTTTTATGGCACCTTTTATTTAAACAAATAAAATGATTGTAGAACCGTAGAGGGGGTGAATACGGTTTCTTCGGCTTTTAGAACGTTTAAAAACTTTAAGCCTCGAAGATAACCAAGTGGTCTAAGTAGGAACAACTACAAAGATAATCAAAACCAAATTATATAAAGCACGTAGAGAGACACCATGATATATACTGGTTCGGGATAGGGGGTTTATACCATCCGTACGTCCAGTTGCGAATCCACGATACGATACTATTACAATTGTATAATCCTTTCGGTGGACTTCAAACCGTTACAATTCACTACACTGATATTCACCAATATCGATGCTCACAAAGAAGGAGTTTCTCCAACGGTATTCCGCCCTCGGAAACCACCCAAAAGAATCTCGCGATTCAACTTACACTTTGGTCACAAAGACCTCAACCAAAACTTCCACTTGGAAGTATAAAACAACAACTAGATCCTCAATGATCTAGGCTTGGCCATAAAGACTACAAGACTTCCCTTACAACCAAAATGAATGATAAAATAAGGTTTCTTTGAACCAAGCCCTAACCTAACCTAGTGACTCAATTCTAGTAGAAAGGGTATAGATAAGAAGACCCTCGACACAATCACAAGAGTGGATTAGGTTCTTGTGATTCTTCCCTTGCAAGGAGATCTGTTCTTTCAAAGATATTAGTGTGTTTAACTAAGAACACAAGAGAGATAGAGAGATTAGAGAGAAAGAATGTAGAGAGAAAGAATAATGGCAAGGGGTGAGGAATACAGGAGGTAAGGCATGGTATTTATAGGCAAAACCCAAACTTGGGAAATTTTTACCGAGGCCGGCACGTAACCCACGCGTCAACGCGTGGGCAGCGCGCCAGGCGTCTGTAAACATTTTCCCAAAACTTTGGATTTTGTCCTTTTAAATACCTTACTTTGCTAAACCCCCAATTGTACTTCACACAAAACCTTAACATTAATCAATCTAAGGTTTACCAACTCAAATAGCCAATTTGGAAAATGTTTTGTGAAGTGTTAATGAGAAAAACAAATTACCAAGGGTAGAAAGGGTAATTTGGTGGGGGTAGAAATGGTATTCCTTTCATGGCATAATTGAGAAGAGAATATGCCATAGTATATTCCTCTATAGGGAAGAGTGAGTAGGGTTAAGTTAAGAAGTAACCATGGTTAGGTTAAAGGTGTAGAGAATAAACCATGGTTAGGTTAAAGGGTGTATCTAAGGGAATGATCCATCCTTGGTGTGGTTAAGAGTTAACCATGGTTGGGTTTAGAAAGAATAAACCATGGTTAGGTTAAAGGGTGTATCCAAGGGAATGTTCCATCCTTGGTGTGGTTAAGAGTTAACCATGGTTGGGTTTAGAAAGAGGTGTATAGAGAATAAACCATGGTTAGGTTAAATGGTGTATCTAAGGGAATGTTCCATCCTTGGTGTGGTTAAGAGTTAACCATGGTTAAGTGTAGAGAACTAACCATAGTTGGGTTAGAAGAACCATGGTTAGGTTAAGAATGGGGTAAGTTAAGAAGTAACCATAGTTTGGTTAGATGTGACCCATGGTTTGGTTCAGAGAAGTATATCCCAACGAATATTCCATTTCTTGGGGAGGAAGGTTTGGGATGTGAAAGGGTGTAAGGAATATAAGGTATGAGTTGGATTGTGTAAGTGTGTAAGGAAATAAAGGTTGGATAGTGTAAGAGTGTGTAAGAGAATATGTAAGAGTTGGATGTGATGGGGAGCCTAGTGTGTGTACAAGGTGAAATGGTTGTGAGTAGTGTGTGTAAATTTGAATGAAAAAGTGTTGGATGTGTAAGATATGGGTTGTATAAGATGTGATATGTATAGGGAGTGAGTTATATGTGTAAGTATGTGTAAGAGTGATTGGATGGGGAGCCTTGTGTGTGTAAAAAGGAGTATGTGAGTCAAGTGTGTGTATTTTGAAAATAAAGGTGTGTGTAGAAAGGAGTGTATGTATGAGAAAGTGTGTATGTGTAGAAAAGAGTGTATGTGAAAGGATGTGTGTGTAGAAAAGAGTTTATGTGTGTGTAGAGAAGAGTATGTATTGGTGTATGAGAAAGGTGTATGGATGTTGTATAAAGTGGGGAATCTTGTGTGGGAGAGTGTGTGAGTCAAAGGGTGTAAGAGTGTGTAAGAGGTGTAAGAGAATATGTAAGAAGATGTTGGAAAAGGATCTTTGGGAAGGATTGTGGGAGATTTTGGTGGCTTTGTCTTTTGTGATTAAGAAGATTAAGAAGAGATTAAGAAATAATCTAATTGTCATTAAGAGGAAAAGGTTTAGACAATTAAGATTATAAGTTGAGAAGATCATAAGTTACTTATAAGTTCAAGTAACATAACGTCGAGAATCCATAGTTTCATAACTCGTGACTTTCCACGACTCGACGTACTCAACTAACACCTTGGTGCAAACAAGTCAAGTGTTTTGCCTTGATGTAAAGCATAACCCATGTGGGTAAGGATGCGTTTACGCAAAGAGACCTTGGACTTAGTTTGACCAATAAGGGAGTAAACCCGATATGTGATTAGAGAAGACGTAAGCACGGGATATGAGCATATGGATGCTTTCACGCGATGTTACGTGAACTATATAAGCTCCCTAAGTTTAGAAAATCCTTGGCTAGAGGCATTTTATAGAAAACTTGAGTTGGTGTTTTCCCGTAATCGGGTGTTTTAAAAGTGGGATCTCTCTAATCTCAAAACTCGTTTCGAGTGTTCTCAATTAAGCACATAACATATTCATACCTGAATTGAAAGATCGACATTTGTCGGGTATGGGGAAAGCCGACTTTCAAAATTCGTCCCGAACCATACAGAAGCCTGGCGCGTCACCCACGCGTCAACGCGTGGGCAGCGCGCCAGCACCAGATATGGATTCGGGGAATTTTGGCTAACGTTTGTTATTTTATGTGTTTCGAAGATTTATTTGTCATCATTAAAACATTAGGGTATCTTGATCATGTTGCCTCAACAATGATGAATAAAGAATAACAAGTATTTTGACATTAATTGACTTTCCGCTGGTAAGAGTAGGAACAGAATTTTGACTTGACCGGGCGTGTTGAGCTCTAGCTTGTCTCCTTAACTTACATAATCACTAACCTTGATTATTTAACTAAGCATTCGCACATCTCATTATTTGAGATTTTAAATTTGCGAAGAACGAGAAATGATAGGGCTATTTAGAAGTTAGATGCTAAGCGTGGAATAGTTGGATCTCTTTAGAGCTCATTGAGGTTAAATTGTGACTTTTTGCTCCCATAAGCATGCACACCTTAAAAAAATAGAATATTAGGATTAATTAAGGGTGTTAAGTTTTGGCGATGATTTGTTTTTGTCTTAAGAGAATTCTTGCTTATAAAAGTTAGGTACACATCAAGGTTACTACAAGTGTCGTGTAACATAAGCGGCGATTCATAAAGCGGCCCTTGGATCTCTATTTCAGGAATGTGTGAGGTCTTAGTCTAACGACCTTGGATCCTAATTTCAGGAATGTCTAGAGTCTTGGAATTACCTGTAAAGTTCCGGTTATTTTATCATACACGAGATTTGTAGTGGTGGCAAAATAAATAAATATAAATAAATAAATCTTAAATTTGTGTGTTATAAGCTGCGGATTCGAGATCGGTCATTGGATCCTTATTTCCAGAAGGTATTTTGGTCTTGGCTACCCTCTTACACCGGCCCTTGGACCCTTGATTTTGAAAGGCGTTAAGGTCTTGGAACTCTCCGTTGTAACGGCCCTTGGATCCTTTATTCCGAAAGGTTTAAGGTCTTGAAATTTCCCCGTGAAGCTCCGTAGCTTATGGTACACGACCTCAATAAAAAGTTAAGTTGTAAAAAAAATGCAAAAGTCAATAATATAAAAATAGAATAAAAAGCCCATCCTAAATCACCTTGATGTGGACCTCATTTTTATGGCAACGGTTCTCAAGGGAAGATTAGAAACTAGTTAGCGTCTAAACTTGGTGTCTTTATCAGACTTAAAAATTTATCGAAACAAGAGTATGAAGAAATTCATTTCTCAATAAAAAATAAAATAAATAGAGACACTAGGAATATGGGAGCAAGAAGAAGCTAAGCGTACACAAAATTAGCTTCTATGGGTAGTGTTAGCATCTAACTTGAATCTAGCTATGATTTCGTTTTTAAGCTTTGTTTGGGGACTTGTGAAATATCAAGGACGATGAATTCTATTCGAATGGTCACTTCTTTATGAGTTGTGTTTCCTACTCTAGGACCCTAAAAGTTATCAAAAGATAATGAAAGTCAGCTCTTGTCACTTATAATAATAAAAAGGAAAAAAGCAAAAAAAAAAAATAATAATAATAATAAATAAATAAATAAAACGAAAAAGAAAAAAAAGAGTTAGTGTATGAATAAAATCGAAAAACGTGGCGTTTTTGGGAAATTGATTTCTTGAACTCTTTTGAACGTTTTGCTATTTTTCAAAGTTAGTAAAAGAGGTTGGGGATTTTTAATTTCAAGCGCGTGATGTGATGACATTGCGTGAGGATACGCCAATACCTTAGTTTGGGGATTTTGGTATGTGCTTACTCACATACCTTTATTTGACCATAATTAGACCAAAAACTAACCATAAATGCCAAAGATATTGTGTTTTTGTGTTTATGATTGTGTAGGGATGGATATTGCAAAAATGGACAAAAATTAAGCTAAAAAGACAAAAACGAGCACGAGATTTGGAAAAGTGTCAAAAGCTGAAGCCGGGGAAGCAAATGATCAAATATTGAACTCAAAATGTCAAATTCAACCTTACAGATTCAAGAAGTTGCAAAAATAGTCCTTGGAAGAACTTTGAAGAAAATTACAAGAATGGTCCCTCAAAAATCAAAAAATGTCAAGTTTAGTCCTTTGGATATATTTTTGAGGAAAAGGCAAAGTTGACCCTTGAAGAATCAAAGAGTGACAAGAAAAGCCCTTGGATCAAGTTTTCTAATTTGGTAGGAGCAGCCCTTGAAGTTTACAACTTGACAATTTTATCCTAAAATTTACTAAACTCTAATAAACCTTATTAATCCTAAACCGGCTAAGCCCAATCCTACAATCCAGCCCAACTCCCAACTCTAAAACCCGGCCCATTCCTACTTCTAATAAACCTTACCAGTTCAAATAACCCTCCCATGAACCCCCTCTTTCACCCTTGACCAGTCCAAAACAAAACTAACCTCCCCCTTCCAGTTAAAACCAACTTATGCGCCATTTACTATTCATCACCCCCTTTAACAAACTACCCCGTACAACAAAATTCACCTGAGCTTCTAGAACATGTCAGATGTTGTCATAACTTGTACACCGTGGCATTCCCAAGGCCTCCTGTTGGCTGAGAATATGTGGCGCATGATCCAAGGGTTCCCAATCATTCAGATGTGGACATATCTGATCAAAGGCTATCATTTGAGAATCTAGAATGATCCTAGAAACTCTAATTGCATCCAGGCTCTCCTATAAATACCCCCACCTTGGGTCACAGTTGTTGTGTAGTTTCTAGTTAATGTTACTCTGCCAAATTTTAAGCTTTTGTAATCATTTAAATTCTATATTCACTTTTTTTTATTAATGAAATTTTAGTTTAATTAAAGTTTGTTCTCTTAATTCCTTTTCTAAGCTTTTGCTTAATTCCTTATTAGTGTTTGCTTAAGCTCTTTAAAGCTCCTTAGATTACTGTTTTAGCTTATATAAGTTTCTATTAGCTTTCTAATCTAGTTTATTTACTGTTTTCTTCCATAAAACCAAAAATCCAAAAAACAAAAAAAAAAAAATATATATATATATAGAAAAATACTTTGAAAAATAAAAAATATTGTAGATTATGTTTCAAAAGCTTCAAAAAGCTTGTTTTCAATTTACTTAAGCTCATTCTAGCTTCATATAGCTTTAGTGAGTCTTATTATTCATTAAATTAGATCTAATCTCAAATTCTCAAAAAGTCAAAGAAAGTCAACTATGTTGAAGAATAAGCACTTGAGCTTATTTAATGATGATGATGATGACCCCTTGCTTCCTTTAGCTCTCCTTTATGAGCTCATTCTACTTATTCTTCTATTTATTATTATTATAAGCTTTGGACCTCTTTTAAGTTTCTAGTTTAAATCTCATTTATTGCATACTGCTTATTAGTGCTTATATTAGTGCTTATTTGGTCAATACTTGCTTATCTAGTCTTATTTTATCTATTTGTTGCCTTTTCACCTGTTTTGCTTCATATTAGTTCATAATTCTTACATTTGCATAATTTAGCTATTATTAGCCATTTGGACATAGCTTATTGTAGTGCTTAATAATTAGTCATTTTAGCTTTAATATAATTCATATAGCATAAATAATTATTCTGCATCAGTAGGATAGCTTAAATTTGCTTTAGTCATTTAGAATCTCAAAACAGTTAAGCTTAAAGGTGTGTTTGGCACAAGGTGTGATTGGCAGCTTTTGACTGTTTTGGTCATTTGGTCAATTTGATTCTGCTCTCATTTGATATTATAAGTAGATTAGAAGCATTTTTAAGTAGATTTAAGTAGTTATTTAGCATTTGCATCAGTAGCTCAAACATTATTTCATAAAACAGTTTTCATATCAAGTTATTGCATATTGATCTATTATTGCATTTAGTGGTTAGAACTTGCATAAATTTAGTTCATATAGACATAATAATAGCTCTGCATCAATAGTTTTGCATATTCACTCACTAAAACAGTTTTCAAAGCCCTTTACACAGATAGTTTCTTAGTGATCAAAAGAGTTTGAAAAAATTGTTAAAAAGTGTTTTATTGTAATATTTGGTTGCTAGGCTTCATTTTCAAACAAAGTTTTCACAAGCAGAAGCTTGTTTGTTGGCTTAAATCAAGCCTGCAAATAGGTCATTTAACCTGTGGTGTGCCCTGCACCACAGGAACTTTCTTCAAAGTATTTTTTGTTTATGATTTTTAGTTTTCTCATTTTTAGTCAAAATTTTCTAAAAATTGGTAGAGATAGAGTTTTCTAGTTAATCTAGTTAACTATCATTTTATAAATTTTATTTTGAGCTTTTTCATTGCATTTCAATTTATTTTGAGTTTTTTCATTGCATTTCAATTGCTTAAAGTAGCATGTGGAGCCTGTTTAACATAAGCTTCTGTCAGTTTTAGCTTATTGAATCTTTGAGCTTCTTAGCTCTTATAAGCTTGTTGGATTGTTCATTTGCAGTTATTTAGGTTAGAACATAGTTAGTTTAAGCTTGTTGGTACCTTAGTTCAGCTTATAGCTTCTTTAGTTAGCTTCTTAGTTTGCAAATTTCTCTCCAAAGCCTTCTATCTCATATGTTGCTTATTGGAAGCTTTTTCAGAGCTTATTTAAGCTTTTCAAAAAAGTTACTTTCACAAAGTTGTTGAATTTTTACTGTTTAACAAGTTTGCAAAAAGAAAAATAAAAAATAAATAAATAGTAAAAAAAAAAGAGCTGAGGCCAAGGATTCGAACCCCTGACCTTAACCTTTACACACAACTTAGCACGACACTCAGAACCATCTGCCCTAGGGACTTTTCTCATAAGCCTTTTACAAAATCTTATACTTAACACCTTTTGTCCTAATAAGCTTTCTCCAACTGTTTTGCTTATACACAACTTATTAATAGTTTTTTTTTTCCACTTTTCATATTTTTCCCATAATTCTGCATATGTCATAGACTTTTCAGTAAATTTTCATATTTTTCTCTTTTCATTTGCTATTTTTCTTGAATTTATTTCTTTATTTTACAGTTTTAATTATAATAAATAAATAAAAAGTCAAAAAAATATTTTTCTTTTTCCAATAATTTTCTTTTTACATTTAGAACCTAGGAAAATTGTTTTCACACCCGTAGGCCTTTTTCACAAATTTTACTTTTAAGCCCGTTACCGAGCCTGATAACGGGCCGTTTTCATTTTTAGTTACGTTTTTGGTTATTTCAAGTTATGTTAAGCATCTTTGTCACTTTTTAAGTAGATTTTCATTTCTAAATTCAATCTTTAGTTTAAATTAGGCAATTTCCCTTTTTAGTTACGTTTTTAAATTTACATTACGTTTTAGGTTATTTGTGATTTACGTGCTCTCCATATTTGTTTGCTTGATTTAATTTGAGTTTTTAATTATTGAATTTAGTTTAAAAATACCAAAATATCTTGTGATTATTAAAATCAGCCGTTTCGTAAATCGAAAAATCACGATTCCATTCACTCTTTATACGGGAAAACGACTCGGGTTTGCATATTTCCTTCGTAATTCCTTGGACTTAATATAAATATAATTGAATTGAATCAGCTCACAACCAAACGGCTCAAACATAACGCGGATCTCAAATAGCAACAAATACAAAACCAAATCAAAACAAATCTGAGTCCAATCATAACAACTACATATCCATTCTTACCTGGGGTCTTGGTCCAAACTAAATATTCAGCCCAATCAAATTCGTGACTTATCAAAAATAACAAACCAAATAAGCCTGAGAAAGGAGTTCGAAAATAAGCTCAATGTGAGCTTATTACTCCAAAACTCTTAGACTCGAATCAGAGAAAACAAAAAGAAATATGGGGGACACGAAAACATGATGATACCATGGGTTTTAACACGTTTTTCATGACACTCGATTCACACCAGAAACCTTGTGTGAATCGTGGTTTATCACAAATCTTTATCACAAATTCGTTTTATATTTTAAATTAACGAAAAGATAAAAGAAGAATAAGATGAGGTTGGTTTTATCCTTTAACGTACCAAGAAAACAACATGAAGAAGAGATAAGAGAAGTCGGATTCGAATACAAACACCCAAATAAACAGAATCTACACTCGTACTAGTCTTCAAAACCTTCAAATGATGATGTGGATGGCGGCGGCTCATGATGGCGTGGTGGTGGTGACGGCGATTGTGTTGTTGATGTTGGTGTGGTGGCTTCGTTGCTTGATGGTGATAGATGAACGTGAGGATGATGGTGGTTGCGGTGTTGGTGGAGGTGGAGTACGGCAGTGGTGGCGACGGTGCTACAGTGGCAGCCGAATATATGTGGGAGAGAGGTGGAGAGTGTTTAGGGTCCGTTTGGTTGAGGAGTTTTGAGATGGGGTTTGATTTGTATACTAAATTTGATTGTTTGGCTGATGGTTTAGATTCAAAAAGTGACATTGGGCCCACAAAAACCCAAAGAAGGCAAAGGAGGTAGGTTATTTGGGTGTGTATTCATTAATTACACTCTCTTACACATATACACACTCTTAGGGCCGTTTGGTTTATAAGTTGGTTTTGATTAGGATTTGAATTTGGTTTAGGATTTGGATTTAAATTAGTTTTGAGGTAAGAAAAAAAAATGTATTCTATTAAAATTAAAATTATTATTTAAATATTAAAAGTATATATGTGCGTGAGAGAGATGTATAAAAAATAAAGGTGATAGATAATATAATTAATTAAAAGACACTTAAACCCACCTCATGTGCCTACCATGGGTTTTGTGGACCCTTTCACACTTTTCAAATCCAAACCCTCTAATCAAACAATTAAATTTAGGATACAAATCAAAACCAATCTCAAATCATCCATACCAAACGGACCCTTAATCTCTCTATCTCTCTCACACACATACACATTTTTAATTTTTAAATAATAGTTTTTAACTTTTTATTTTTACTTTAATTAAATATGTCTTTTTCTCTCACCTCAAAACCAAATCAAAATTCAAATCCTAAACCAAATGCAAATCCAAATATAATCCCGTCTACAAACTAAACGCGCCCTTATTTCTTTAGGGTTAGGGTTGGAGCGAGAAAGTGAGTGTTTTGGGATTATAAAAAACAAAAGTATTATAAAAAAGAAAAAAACGGAAACGGGATAAAATAACGGGTTTTTTTTAATAATACATGTGGATTGAGTACACAAGATAACAAAGATTAATAAGTTTAGACCCCAACTTAGCAAAATTAAAAATTCGATACACAACTCAATAAAACGTAACAAGTTGGATACATTTAAAACTAATTACACATTTTCACAATGGAATACCACACAAGCCGAAGTCAAATCTATTTAAACATTATCTCTTCGTTTCAATATGGACTCAAGCGATTAACCACTTGGTTGCAGGGGCGGAGCCACTTGTATAACACCGGGGGGCGGCGCCCCCAACGAAAGTCTTGCGGACACACAAACTATGTAGGAAAAAATGTCAAATCAGTAGAAAAAATGTGTGGTGCCCTCATGAAAATAGCCCGAGTGCCCTCAGCATTCTCTCAAGTTTCTAAAAATGATACTATTTTTAATGCGAATTTCATCTCTGGGGAATTGGTTAATCGGAAAAAATTGAAGAAGAAGATGGGAAAGTGGGATAGTGGAGACGTGGGGTTATGATTGGGAATGGCGACAAAAACAATTTTATTAATAGAATTTATTTACAATAGTAAATATAGAAATAGTAAATAGGAAAGGCACTAACTAGTTTACCATACAGAGTAGTATTTAATTTAACAATAGTTTGTGCCTCTTTTATGTAGTAGTTCTTTAACCCTCCTTTGTTTTCACATGACAAAATTTGTCTTGCTCAAATAATTCTTAATTCATTATGTATATTTTTAACATGTAGTTGTATAATGTTTAATGTAATTTAGGAATTTAAGGTTTTAACAATTAGTAAAATTTAAAGTTTACTAATTAGTGTTATATATGCATGAATAGAGGATTTTTGTTGCCATTAACTAAACCCGACCCGATTCGTTCAAGTCATACTAAAAATCTCTTTTATCGGCCGATGCCCCCTGTAATCACAATTTCTGGCTCCGCCACTGCTTGGTTGCAAAGTATTATAAGATCGGCCGATATTAGCAAATATGGCGAAACCTCTAACACTACGTATATGATTTACCTTTTATATATTAGTCGGTAATAACAGATAAAGTATCAACTTTCTATAAATAAAGCTAAAGCTGATTTATCACTTGATTTGTATGATATCTAAAAACGAAATTTTGTAACTTTACGTCTATTCAACTTAGTAGACGAAACCAAACTCACCTCCAATTGCTATATATAAATGGTCCAGTAAAATACAAATATAGCCATCCACACACCCACCCTCCACTTTAAAAACCATACAATATATCATCAATCACACACGTCAATGACATACAACAATTTTATCCCACAACTTGTTTCTTAAAATTCCTCAAACATAATGTACTATTACAAGTAGCAACCATACCCATAAGTCATTTTCTTGTCATATCATTTTTTCTATAGTAGTACAGTATATATTTTGTTACATTTATTTGTTGTGTTTCACCTAATTCTTGGTACAATCTCAACTACTTTGATATGTTATCTTGTTAGTATTTTATTTACATCACATTTTTTTGTACTAATTCATGATATATATTTCTATCCAAAACTTTGGTATTTGTCTGTTTCAAGGTTTCTTGGATGCATTCGTTTCTTTGTTTTTAAGAATCTAATCTGATCCACATGCTTTGCCCACCCACTCTTCTGTCAGAATAACCCATATTAGATCTAATCTTTTAGCCATATAGTTGAGCTTCAATCTTAAGGACTTTCTGTTCTTTCTTTCTGTTTTTTTGGTTCTTTTTATTTTCGAAGACGAAGCCCATGCCGGGTTGTTTATGATGGGCTTCGTCTCGAAAACTTGAATATTTAAGTTTTTGGAGTAGTGGGTAGTTTAAATTTCATCCTATTGGGGCTGTTTTTATTTTAACAAGATGATTTTTATCTTTGTTACATGCTTCTCTTTTATCTTGTTTTTTAAGTACTCACTTCCATTCAAACCACTTCCATCATGGGCTTGTGAAATGAGGTTGCTTTCTTTCTATTTTTGGAAAGATTTATCCATAGTATTCCCATCTGCTAAGCTTTTCAAGATGTCCCTAATCAGCATGGTTTCACCAAAACATACTAAAAAAAGCAGTGTTAGTAGTGTTTCAAGCATCACAATGAGCAGTGAGAGTGTGATGACAGAAGGTATGATGTCTTTATTAGACTTGCCAGCTTTAGCATTAGAATGCATACTTGAGAGGCTTGAGCCTGATGGGCTTTGTAGGATGGCTTGTGTTTCTAGTGACTTAAAAGGTATGTGTTTGAGTGATCATCTTTGGGAAGGACATATGAAGAAAAAATGGGGTAGGATTATTGGTTCTGCTGCTTATAAGGAATGGCAGTTGCATATTTCCTCGAAAATGGAATCTAATTACTTTCTGGGTGGTGAAAATAAAGGTCTTGTGATGCGTTATTTGTCAAAACTATGGCCTGTTATGTTAGTTAGATCTAGCTCAGTTAGTTATGATGATAGCAAGAAGATGAAAATTGCATCTCCTGATGATTCCATTGTCTCATGCTTTCGCGCCCTTGAGACCGGAAAGTTTTGGTTTCCAGCTCAAGTCTATAATCGCGAGGTATTGCTTATAAAACTCTTCAATTTTATGAAAGGAAGTTAGTTCATTAATATTGTATCTTATTTATTGGTTTTGTTACTATTATGTCGGTTTTTACAGAATGGGCATGTTGGGTTCATGTTGTCTTGTTACGATGCTGATCTTAGCTATGATTCACATACTGATACATTTCAGGCTAGGTATATAATTCTATAATGATTTCAAAAAGTATTTTTTAGAAATGTTTCATAGTTTTGTGATGTTTGAGGTATTAATTGTCACAGATACCCGCCTCATGGAAGGAGGTCAGCAGCAATTGAGATTGGGGTGAGTTGGGACAGGTTAAGGGCGCCACCGGTGGAAACTTCACCTCATGATCTTCATATTTCAGATTGTTTGAATGATTTACGCCCACAAGATCACATTGAGATTCAATGGAGAAGGAACAAACAATTTCCATATGGTTTGTTCCACATCATATCACAGACATACTTTAGTCTTTAGTTCGATATAACTAAACATAAGTGGATTTGTGTACTTTTCTCCTCTAATGTTGTATGAAAACCTTTTTGATTATTAAAATTGAAAAACGGGTGACTTTACAACATGACGCATTCATATGTTTAGTTGGCTGCCATTAACTTAATTTAGGGGGCAAATAGAATCCATTTTTTTATTTCTTGTCTTGTTCTAAAGTCCTCTCATTGGCATATAAATCAATAATTCAATACCACTCTGCTTTTTATAAAGTTCCCAACATCCTAGGATGGCCAACAAACTAAAGATTGGTAGAAAGTTGTGTCGATAATTTGTTCTTTAAGATACTAAGATTACTTTAATAACTCAAACTGATCTTTTATATGTATTATTGCAGGTTGGTGGTATGGTGTTGTAGGCCACTTAGAAGCATGTGATGGTAATGAAAATTACTGCCATTGCCATGAAAGTGGTAAGTTCACATCAACTGTCTTAAACATAACTACTTCACTTATTTCATGATTACGAGTTCATAATTAATGTGTATAGTTATTAGTTATTAGTTATTAGGCAGATTTTAGGCATCCCACCTTCTTATGCCCCCACCCCACCTCCCCCTCTTAGATATCTTTAAAAATGGTCCCATAAGATGTATTCTTATCATATTGTCATAATCTTTATCAAACATTGCATCTTGTTGGGTCAATTGATTATGGACCATCGTGTATGCCAATCACACTCTAAAATATTAGTGTTCCCTTAAAATCTATATGATGTAAAGTTATAATGATTCAACATGTGGCTACAGTTAACTTTGTCGGCTCTATTTTCTTTCTCTCAATAGTCTTGTTGTGGGTCGATCTTTGAAGCATTTATTAATCCAGCTGACCTTTTAAACGATGCAAACAACCTCTTTAATGCAGAGGTTTTGCAAAAGAATCTTCCCCTCCGACCCCTAAGAAAATTTCAAACAGAAACATAAAAAGTTCAGGGGTGTTTGGATGTGTGTACTTCATGTGATATTGACTAATCAGAATGAGATAATTATAATGGGCTACAGGCAATAGTGTTTGCATGTGCGTTTGCTGTATGAAGTTGCAATACTAGGATAGTCACATACGTGTGTGTTTGGCTGGTTCAGATTATTTATAGAGGCGAATTTGTTGTGAAAGAAAAGGAAATAAATCTTGTGAAATGAGAGTAAAAGTCTCAAATTAAGTTTTAAAAACACTTTACTTTTCAACGAGTAAATAGATAACTCTGGTTTACCATATGTAATAAGATCTTCATATCTTGTATAATATGGACTGTTGAAAACTGATTATGGCAGCTGAAATTCTAAATAATCAGATAATCAATCACAAAACACATATTCAAACACCCCCTTATAGATATATTAAGATACAAAAGTTTATTGCCAAGTTGTTGCCATTATCTTTGCTAATAACAAAATAAATCTATTGATAGATACTGTGGTGCTGGAGTTCAACCAGTATGCTCCTGGTTCACGATGGAGACATACCATGATCAACAGGAGAGATCATCGTGAGGAAGGAAATGAAGCTGATGGGTTTTACGGGGGAATAAGAAAATTATATCACAAAGACGAGATCTCTACGTGGCAACATTTTTGGCCTGCTGATATCTTGGAATAAGTGAGGTCTACGAAATGTATTAATAGTAGCTTACCACAAATATAATAGCAACTATAGTCTTAGATTGTTTCTACTTTTAGGAATTATATATTTTTTCATGGCTAGTTAAAGTTTTAGAACTGCCATATTGTTCTGATTCAATCATTCAAAGGTGAAAATACTTGATATAGATTCCCATGTGTACTGATCCTGGCTTTCAACATTGAATGAATGATATTATTTTTTCCATATATTGACAGTGGCGTTCAGACGCTATTAACCATTGTTTGTAACCGAGTAATTGCACAAAAAGGTAACCATCTTATTATTTACCAGACGCTATTAACCGTTGTTTGTAACCAAGTAATTGCACAAAAAGGTAACCATCTTATTATTTACGTACCCATGACAGAACCCTAAAGTACATTTAATGTATACAATATGCATGCTGATTTAGTAGGGGAAGTGCAGGTACCTTTAAAAGTTAAAATGTTGATCAAGTGGCGAGAGTTAAACAAATAATAACAATATACGCGTGCTTGTTAGTCGTTACTTTATACTAATTCTTTTTGAACGTTGTGTGCTTGTTAGTCGTTACTTTATACTAATTCCATTTGAACATTGTGTGCTTGTTAGCCGTTACGTTATACTAATTCCTTTTGAACGTTCGAAAGTTTCTTTTACGGGTGAAAATTATAATGGTTACACCAAATATAAATTGTAACAAAGTTGTTTCATTACTATGCAGTAACCGTCTGCAAACAGCTGCAAAAGGATTCTTTGCATATAATACAAGTAACCTATGGCATCTTGAACTCCCCTAAGCATAACCTAGTCTTAGAGGGACTTTCATATCATGTTTTACAATAGCCATGATTCTTTTTTCCTCCTGTTTGTCTTCAGTGAGAGACTTAATCGCTTGAAGTAACTTATTTTTGATATTGTCACGATATCTCTTGACTGGTTACTTTCACTGGTTTCCTTTTTCAAAGATGCATACCGAAATAAAACTGACTTCACTTTCTGCATCTTTGATTCTTTACCGGATGTCGAGTCACTTTGCTTCATCGGCTTCACAGGTTGATTGTGGCTAAAGTCAACATCTCTCACTCGTCTGCCAAGCCACAGCTTTTTTATTGTGGTTCGGGCCTTTGGCCTGGTGACCATGGTTTGACTGAGCACCCATCTTGAGTACGTCAAGCCTTTGGGCTCCATCACATTTGTTATGGCTGGTTCCTTTTCTTGACCATAATCCCAATCCTTGGTGCAGTCTACCTTGCGTGAAAAACTACGGCCTCTAAATGGAGAATATGAACGAGACCGCCTGTGGACACTCACCCTTCCATCTGTTTCTTCACTAACCTTCTCCAAAGCAATCAGGAAAGGATCAAACCCGTCATTCCATGTGCATCGCTGTGCAAATGGGCTCCTGACACGTGAGCTAAACGATTTAGGTGAGGTAGGCACAGAGGTCTGGAGCCGTGGAGGGAGTTTCAAAGGCAAAACCTGACCATTACAAAAGAGTTCATCTGCAAACGTTAAGGTGGAAAACGAATTGGCTCGAGCTGGTAGCCTATATTGGTGCTCCTCCTCTTTAGTATTGAGCTTGAACTCAAACTGATCTTCGTCGGCCTTGTCTGTACAAGACTCGTGACCAAACGAACCATACCCAACCTGTTGCAGCGGGCCCGACCATGTGCTGTAGTATCGAGCATTATCTGGGCTGCGGCAACCAGGGCTTGTGGGTGCACTTAGGTAGAATGAAGGAAGTGAAACATGGTCCATCTTTGATCATGTAATAATGATGAATATGACAGTCAGTGATGATTAAGTATTAGGAGGCTATGAGAGCATTACAAAATTATGGCCTTAAAAGGAGGATTTGAGGACTTAGTGCCCAATTTGCATCCTGAATTTAAGGTTGAATTGATTCACATGTGTTGACCACTTAAGTTTTGAACTAATATTCAAAGAATGATATCCTTGTAATTGTCCTTTATCACTAACTTGTGATTAATTAAAGACAAAACGGGTATATTTTTGAATTGAGAGTATATACGTAGTTTGTATAGGTGTTATGATTACTTTTGACATTCATGCTCTATGATTTTTTAATGAACTGAGAATCAATGTTTTGAAACCCGGGTTTGGGATCGACCCGGCCGAGTTACCGGGTCACCGGGTCACCGGGTCAACCCGGTTTTACACACATTTCCAAAAATCGATTTTACGCACAAATATGAGTGAATAAACACCATAAGAAAGTCATATCAAACAAAAATAGCACCTTAATAATGACAAATAAATAAAAAAGAGTCAAAATTTAAATTTTTTTAAAAAAAAAAAAAAAAATAGAGAAAATCGAAACCCGGCCGGGTTTCAAAACCCGGGTCAACCCGGGTCACTCAAAACCCGGCGGGTCACACCGGTTGACCCGGTTTTAGAAACCCGGGTCAAAACAACCCGTTTTTTGACCGGGTTCCGGTCCGACCGGTTCGACCGGCCGGGTCGACCCGGGTTTCAAAACGTTGCTGAGAATACTATTTACTAACTCATTTTGTTGTAAGATTATTGCTTATCTTGCTATTTTAATGTTTTACGTATATTGGGTTATGATAACGTGTTAATAAAGAATGTTTTGGTTCATTCAAATGAAAGTTATGTTCAAATATAGCAATTTATCAATTTATTTAATGTGTATTGAATGCATTCTTTTCTTAAATAAGAAAGTTAGTGTTTATTAATTACACGCTAACTTGTAGACGCTTGTTAGCAAAACCCATAATGTTAATCGGTTAATAAAATGTTTTAAGTTTCTAACATTGCATTTAACAATACTACTTTTAGTGGTGCGTTTGTTACATATTCAACATTTTTATGGGCTATATTTTATAATTTTGAATTGCAAAATAAAAAGTTGGATTTCTAAACTATCAAGGTACTTTTTATTTTAAATAGACTAAGTTTATATGTTGTAAAAAATGATATCCTTTCTAATGAAAATAAAAGACACATTTTGTGTCAAACCCTTCCTTGGAGGTTCTTGTGGACATGTGACCAAGAGTTTGTCCTTGTCATGTTATGTTTGAATTCACATGATTATTTGCCCATATTGGTTCATAGTTTAATTAGTTTCTACACTCGAAGCATGAAAAAATTAAATACAGCCGTGCACTAAAGTCTCATCATGATAATGCTAGTTTCATCGGGTATAAACCCTTTACCAAAAAAAATAATGCTAGTTTCATGTTAAATGAGTAATATTGCTACAAAAAAACATATCGAAACTTCATTTGTCAGTTAGTAACTCCTTAGTACTCTAAGAGGCTGTTTCTTTTTTGTTAGTGGAAGGAATGTGGGATCCATCTATTTAATATTATTACTTTTCTTATTTGGGCCTACAAATTCCACTAAATCCTCTGTATGTATAGAGTGTGATAATGTTGCATTCGAGAGAAATGTGAGTGATGAGATTGTTGAAGATGATGTCCATCCTGATTTCCTGTGAACTTCATCGTCTTCATTCATACTGCTAGATATATATCCTGTTTTCAAAAAATATAAACCTCAGTTGAAAGTTGAAACCATGTTAAAGTTGTTTGACTACAAAAGTCAACCATTACATGAGTGTCACATATCCATCTTTACATTGCTATTGTGAGTTGATAGTATCGTATAACATTTGCTTTAATCGTTCATAAAGCCCCTATCAAACTATTCCCTAAATTGGTCGTTCCGTTTTTTTTTAATAGAAGGAAGCATCAATATAAATATTAGTGCTCCAATGACCAACCATTATAACAAAATTTTATGAAATACACATTGTTATGCGCATATATTTGCGCGACATGTATGGTTTCATAATCATGCAATGAATTTACCAAATGTTAGCCCAAAGTATGATAGAGTTGTAGACTCAAAATAATGTCTCTATAATATGGAAATTGGAAAACTCAATAGTCCTAAAACTGAGTAGAAAAAAATATATAAAATTAGAAAGTATGTTTGGCAAAAATAATAGTTATAACTGTAAATGAAGTTGTAGATGAAAATGAAGTGAGACCTAAAACGTAATATTATACGTGAAGTAGCATTTTCAAAAACTATGAAACATTAATGAGAGAGAGAGAGAGAGAGACTATTGTATGGTCTTTCCATAAACAATTTTTCTATTTTCAAAATAATAAAAGCAAAATCTTGAACATGCACAAAGACACAAAATGGATAAGAGTAGAAGCTGAAAAGCCCACCGAAGAAAGGCTGCAAAAAGCCCAATTGCAGACCTACGGTTTTATGACATCACCAAAATAAGCGTTGAAAAACACTAACAGTGAAATTTTTTGTAAGATTTTTACATTTTTAGTGCCAAAATAATTGTAACACAAACTTGAAAAAATATAATCATATTACTATATTTTTAACTTTTCGCAGAATTATAATTAAACGCTAAACTAAGTGCTAATAATTTAAATAGATAAAATTCAGCTTTTGACCACTTTTTGAAAATTTTGATAAAATGGCCTTACATTTCACAAATGATTTGCGAACACAAAGGTCTTGTTTGTTTGTTAAGAGGGCAAGAAGATTTGAGTCTGAATCTGATTCGTGCATTTGTATTTGAGTATGTGGCGGACAACTTTGAATCTGAATCAAATAATGTTATTTGTTTTTTCAAACGTCTAAATACTTAGGAAAAAAAAAAAAAAAAAAAAAAAACCTAGTTTATATATCATTAAGAGGTACTCCAATCCTCTTTCAAGTCTTGTTGGGCAAGAGGTTTAAACCTCTTAACGCATCTGAACGAGGAGAAAAAAACAAACAACCTTAATTGTCCAAAGCTCTTAACGATTCAAATTTATAAGGTATTAAGAGGTATTAAGGTGTTGTTTGTTTGTTAAGAGGCTTTAGTCTGAATATTTGAATGTGTGATTGAAAAATCTGAATCTGATTCCAACTTAATGTGAATAAGTAGTTGAAAAATCTGAATCTGAATGATATAAAATTATTTGATTTTGTAAAAATATTTGAAGGTGTTAGATTATTAATGTTTGCAATTAAAATATAAAACAATTTTTATTAGGGGTGAAATTATTTTCATGTGCTACAAAAAATGACTTGACACTGACCCACTAATAAACGGGTTATGATTGTGGTTAAATGAGTGATCGACATGGTTAACATATTAACACGTTTAATAACGGGTTGGGTTTGGGTTGGCATTATCAACCCATCAAAACATATTTGGGTTTTGATTTAACATTTCAACATAAGAATTGTCACCATAGTTATTATTATTTTTTACATCCTTTATATAACACTAGTTGGATACTCGCGCACAGCGGCGGCGAAAAAAAATATAGTTATAATAAAAATATAATGAATGAATTGCTAATCCAACTCTCCCACAATTCCGTACCCACTTAGTGAATTCGTTACACAACACTCCGAAAGTATATGTGTTCGTTGTATACTTGTATGTGTTTGTTTAGGTGATATTAATAATGATACTAAATACTAATAATAATACTAATACTAATAGTAATACTAATAATATTAATAAGGTAAAATACTTAATAAAAAGTTTTAGCCAAAATGTTTTGTGATTTATTTGGAAAAATGGTTTTGAGATTTGTTTTCGAAAATGATTTTGCATTTAAGTTCGGGGTGAAAAGGGTAGTTTGGAAATTTGGGTTAAGGTTAAGGGAAAAAGGGTAATTACGGTTTCGGTTTGGTCTTCCATGCCTCCCCCCATGTCACACTTCCGGGATTGTCATCGGTGTTGACCTTTTGTCTTTTTCCTCGATTTTCTTCAAAGACGTGCCGAATCGATCCGGTAATGCTCCATTATGCTCCGCAATCCCATCCATGCTCCATTTTGCTCGCTTTTGCCTTGTTTTCAACCCATTTGTACCTGAAATACACCAAAACACACTCCAAGGATATTTGTAACATTATATGGTCATTATTGGGTGTTTTTGGTCATTTTGGTGGGTATTTCGGGCCTAAAATGATGAGTAAAAGGCCACTCATCAATCCCCCACACTAAGCAATTGCTAGTCCATAGCAATCCGATCATATAAAGTAATGACGGGATTACAAGATTTATTATGTTACCATGTATACCCCGTTTTGACTTCTTATTCCATTCAAATACTTTAACGAAATTAAATATCATGCTTGATTTCCAAAAGATGGCATCATGGAACGGGATTCACGCAAACTGGGTGTCTCCGGGGAATTGTAATCGTCATTCTCTTTTTATACTTCCCAAACCAAGTCTAAAACCCTTGTGCAAACGTTTTTGTAAAATGCTAACGCTACTCATATTAGTAATCTGTTTAAGTCGAGACTAACTTTTCTCTCCCACAATTATTATTAGGTTAGGTGTGTGTGCTTGTTTTCAAAATTTTGACCGGAAAAATCGACATTTATTAGGGTTGTTATTTATTTAAGTTACTATTAGTTCACCGAGAACTGCGAAAGCTAAGGTTCGAAAGGGCCTTTTCCATGTAGCGGCTTTCTTCTCGGCACATCCCAACCAGATGGTTTAGGTGACCAGGCTTTTGATACCTCACAGAGAATAGTACCGGAATCAGCGGGAATTCGATTTCAAAGATTTACGAAGCTACCGCTAAAGTAATATTAAGCTTAAATAGATAGCAACCTACAAAGATTTAGAAATTAGAGATTCAAAGATGAGATCACTCCATGTGGCGACTTTCTTCTCAGCTTGTCCTTAGTAAACTTAGGAGGCTAGGTTTTCACCCTCGAGAATAGTATCGGAGCTCACGGGGTCTTTGAAATCAAAAACTTCTAAATATTCGTAAAATCTTCACAAGGTTTTGACAAATACTATTTAAAAGGTTTATTTAAATTTTACAACAAGCAAGTTTAGAACATTTATTCATAATCAACATACATATATATTTTTTCATTTTTCATTTTTTTTTCATTACTTTTCATTTTTCATTTCATGGCTTTTTACTAACGGAGCTTCACGGGGTAATTCCAAGACCTTAACGCCTTTCAGAATTAAGGATCCAAGGACCGATCTCGAGCCGTTGTTTATAGCACTTATTCATACTCAAAGCTTTAACTTTCGCAACTTTCAAGCAATTTCTCACTTTCATTTTGCATTCTTATTGCATTTTCATTAAGGTATGCTTGTTCCAAAATTTAAATAAAACTTTGAATTAGTACGTATCAAAACCGTATAAAAACTTTGTTTTTACTAACAAAATGATTTTTGTGTTCAAATTTTTGAAAAGAAGCACGTTATTAAGTCATTTTAGGAGCTCCTGGGAGAGAAAAGCCATAGATTACTTACATAAGCTCTAAAGAAAACCGCTATTCCACGCTTAGCATTTTCATTTGCATAAATAGTAAAGATTTAGCCTAAAACGTTAAGGAAAGCAGCTAGATCAACACTCTAGCAGAGTCGGGATTCCCCTTGTTCTAGCCTAATCAAGTCTAAACTTTCCACAAATACCGAGGTATTTATGTATGGCAAATTCTTATTTATTGCAATTTTTGACGTAAATACGGAAAAAGTTTTAAAATTTTGGTCAAAACGGGGGTACTAGGGACTAGAAAGGTACACATGTGAAATTTTTGCAAAATTATGGGTCAAATTCGCAAGAATTCCCCCCACACTTAGAATTGAATATTGCCCTCAATATTCAACGTACCGGCACTTAGCCGAAACTTTGAACGGAAAAAGGTAATACCACCATCCAAGTGTGGAAACGAATTCTTGTTTCACACGAAAGATTATAAAGAATATCCCTGGGTTAGCAAAAAGAAAAGATCGGATATTGGGCGGTTGGATTGAAAACAAGCGCGTCAATCATCACGATCTACGAGATTTCCTGAAAACAAGGTCAAATACACAACATAAGAAGGCAAACAAGTGGGGGAAACTCCCCCACACTTAGGTGTTAGAAATAAGAAAGAAAGAAGATGAGTGCTTTGTTTTTGTTAACCGAGTCACGAGCTTGACTCGACCCCGAATTCATTGGTCCTTGGGGAAGCAAGATGTGGAATACAAAATCTCCATCGGACTTTCATTCAAGATGTTTGGATAAACATTGAAGTGCTTGAAAGTTCCACACCGATGAGATATACCCCGGTTTCTAAGAATTAGAAACCTTAAGCGGTGATGCCGGGGTCAAAGATGGTATCTTCACTCCCGATGGAGTGAAGAAGAGAAGAAATCACATAATTTGTGATGGGATGAAGAAGGGATTCAACTTTTAAACTCTTTTGGTTTAAAAACATTCCGGGAGGGAGGGTCGGGTTTAAGTAATCATTAAGAAATCTCTTATGATAGAGCACATCTCCCCCCGGCTCATGATCAAAGTAATCATACTTCGATGGAAATATGATATCACCGTTAAGATAGAATGGAGGGGATTCACTTTTCTCCAGAATTAAAAGTTCCTCGGATGAGGTTTGTAACTTAAAATTCTTATCGGGAGTCATTTTCATTGTAGAATGAGTTTCTCCATCATCAAGTATTCCTGGATTGAACACTTTGTCTTCACAAAAAAAATGATGCTCGATGGAAGACTCGGCAGAGAAAAGAGAATCGCCCTCGAGTGATTGAGGAGATAAGTCATGAGAAACAATTATCGGTTCTTCAATTACGGTTTTCATTTTTGTTTTCTCATCATCAAAGTTTTCATTATCAAAAGGTTTCGCCATACAAAAGATTTTTCCATTCATTTTGATTGGCTCCAAAATCAAAGAGTTCATCATCACTTTGTGAATCACTAAGCTCGGTGCTAGGATAAGAATCAAGTGATGGATCACGATATAAAAGATTTTCAATTTCTTTAAGATCGGCTTCAAAGTCAAAGAGATCATCATCACTTCCCGTTGGAAGTGGATCGATGTGAGAGAGTTCATCGGCGAACTCCTCAAGAAGAGAATCAACATTAGAAGTGGTACTGCCACTACTATGCTTTTTGGATTTAGGGAATTTAGAAGAATGACCATCGGAGGAGAAATCAATAACATCGATGCTCTTAACATGGTGTTTCTTATGTTTAGAAGCATCGGCATGAAAAATCATTCTTTCATCATCAATCCTCAAGGTCAAAGTATCCTCGTAATGATCAACTAGGGCTTTTGCGGTACGCAAAAATGGTCTTCCTAGGATAAGAGGGACTCTCGGGTCGGCTTCATAATTAACTACCACGAAGTCGGCTGGGAAGATAAACGTATTCACACGAACAAATACATCTTCGGCTATACCGACTGGGTGAGTAATCGATCGATTAGCTAACTCTAAGGTCATACGAGTTGGTTTGAGTTCTCCCGTTCCAAGTTGTTCGTAAATTGATAAAGGCATGAGATTAATGCTTTCCCCTGAATCGGCTAGAGCATTGCAAACCTCTTGATCTTTTAAAGAACAAGGAATGAGAAATTTTCCAGAATCTCCAAGCTTCTCGGGAAGCTTTTTGAGAAGAACAGCTGAGCATTGAGCATTAATCGGTGTTTCAGCCAATTCAAGCAATTTTTCCTTATTGCTAAGAAGATTCTTGAATGTAGAAGCAAATTTCGGCATATAAACGAGAGCATCCATGAAACTAATGTCAAAGTGTAGTTTTTGAAAGATATCAAGAAACTTCTCCATTTGTCTATTAGCTTTATCATGGCGTTTTTGCTCATTAAGCCTTGAAGGATATGGAAGTGAAGGCTTATAATTTTTCTTCGGAACATCGGGTTCCGAAATTGGAATTTGGACAACCGAAGGTTGGACTTGTGCGGTACTTTGTGGGATTGAAGAATGCACCTTGTCCTTGGTCACCTCGGTCTCTCGAATCACTTCCCTCACCGGAGAGGTAATAGGAATCGAGGGTCCATCATAAGCAAAACCACTTCGGGTGGTGATAGCATTTAACTCTTCCTTCGGGTTGGGAATGGTATTTCCCGGAAGAGTTCCCGAAGTTGAAGGTTGACTCATTTTGCACAAAAGGCTAGCAAACATGTTTTCAATTTTGCTTTGAGATTGTTCGATTTTGTTGTTTGTAGCTCGAATTTCATTTTTAAGCTCATTACCTTGCTTAATCATTGAGTTTTGGAAATCATTTTTCAAAGTGTTGATTTGATTTTGCATAGCCGTCACATTGGCCTCATTTTGCTTAATGTACCTAGAAAGTTCACTTGAGGGACCAATCGAGGCTTGGTAATTAGGAGCTTGATACCCTTGATTGAAATTGACTCCTTGAGTCGGGTATTGAGTAATCGGGGCTTGATATTGGTTTTGAACATTTGGCCCACGATTTCGGTTGTTTGTTTGAGAAAAGCCATTTGGTTGAGAAAAACCGGGTGATCCATTGTTAGCACGGTAGTTCGGGGCAACTTGAGGACGGTATTGGGTACCTCCTTGGTTTTGAGCCCCTGCTACGGCATTAACTTCAAAAGGATTGCCATCGGTGGCAGTGCAATTATAGTATGCATGTGGACCACCACAAGTAACACAAGTTTCTTTGACTTGAGCGGGTGGAGAAGTTTGTGGTGTAGATTCTTTCTTTTGGGTGAGAACCAATGCGTGAACTGCTTCCATAAGCGTGTCAATCTTAACATCGGTGCTAGAATTGTTAGGAGAAGAAGTAGAGGTAGAAGCACTTGTTTGTGAAACAACTGGTTTGCTTCGGGTAGTGCGGACCTTAGACTTAGTCTCGATGATTGACAAAGCATCTTTTGTAGTCCGATTTAAGAAATTACCACCGGCGGCGGCATTGAGAGAATCTTGATCGGAATGGTTCAAGCCATTATAGAAAGTATCGAGTTGATGAAGATCGGAAAAACCATGGTGAGGACATTTGCGAAGAAGATCTTTGAAACGATCCCATGCCTCACTAAATGACTCATCATGTTTTTGAGAAAACTTTGTAATTTCATTTTTCAAACTTGTCGTTTTCGAGGGAGGAAAGAATTCATTCACAAATTTCGACACGAGGTCTTCCCATGTAAGAATAGAACGAGGGGTTTGTTTTTCAAGCCAAATCCGGGCGGCCCCCTCGAGAGAAAAAGGAAAGAGAAGTAATTTGATTGCTTCTTGAGGGACGTTCCTACACTTGATGGTAGATGTGATCTTGTTAAACCATCGGATGTGGGATTGAGGATCATCCCTTTCAAACCCGTAAAATTGGTTTGAAGTTAACAAGTTAAGCAATGCCGGTTTAAGCTCAAAAGAATCGGCAACGATTGCCGGGACAACGATGGCTTCTCCGTAACCCTCGGTGGGTGCTTGGAGAAGCTCGAGCATAGTGCGTTCTTCCGCCATCTCAACGGGAGGGACAGGAATAGTACGAATCTCGGGTTCGACTATTGGGGCAGCACGTCTTCGATTACGTCTACGATATTGTTGAGTCGTTATTTTGGGAGATACAAGAAAGGGACTTGTAGGTGTCGAAGAACGAGTGCGCATGCACTAAAAACTCAATTTTGAAAAATAAAAAGAAAAAGAAAACAAATTTGGAGAGGAAAATCTTTTTTTGTTTTTTGAAAAGTTTTTAGAAAAAGAAAAATATTGTTGGGTTTTTTTAGGGTTTTTCAATTTTTTTGGTGTTTTGAATACTTTGTAAAAAGTATTCTCGACATTTTTGAGTTTGGATAATATATATTTACAAAAGATACGGAAAATAACTTCCGAGGAAGGATCTCAAGTCACTAATCGTCAACCCGTGACGATATTGTCGCAACACGCCTCCCCGGCAGCGGCGCCAAACTTTTTGATTGAATGAAGGAACAAAGTGCTAATGTAAAGATGACAAGAATTTAAAGGTTTAACTTAAATTTCATTAACAGGAAAATAAAGTTACAATGGTTGAAAGTAAATGACAGGAAATTAAAGGACAATTAAACTAAAAAAAATGGTCTAAGACAATGACAAGTTTGTATGTGTGTAGAAATCCCTTTTTATAAGCATCAGTTAGGGTTTGCTCATGTTTGTCCTCATCTGTTTGTGTTTGTTTTGTGAGTGAATAGCATCATTGGTCCATGTTTGTGCTTTCCTGAGTCAATCTCAGCCTTAGATTAAACCTTGGGCACCACTTCTTTCATTCTTAGCCATTGATGAGAATTGATCACATGGATTGATGAGGTGGAACATCGAGGGGGGGGGGGGGGGACCAAGGGTGAGCTGGAATGGATACATGTGAGGGTGTTTGTGTGGTTCTTGGTTGAGAGTGACAGGGTAATTGGCGGGTAAATGCTTTGGGGAAAGCAGGATGTTTGTTTGACTGATGGAGGGTCAAAGTAAATAAACGGGGTGTTTGTTTATGTTTTTACTGGGTGAGTTTAGGAGTGGGTCGGGTGTAGTATTCGATTGAGTTGGGTTTGGGTTGTGTGGTGGTAATGGACTGTTGGTGTGATTAGTGGTAACTGGGCTTATATTAGTCTTGGGCTTAGGGAGTGTGTTATAGGTTTAGTGTTAGTGGTGTAGGATTAGGATTATAAGTAGTATTAGTTTTAGGTAAAAAAAATGATTTAGTAAAAATAATTAATCAAAATTGAATTTGTGATTTTTTTATTTATTTTTTTAATAATAATAATAATTCTACTAATAATAATATTAATACTAATAATACTAATAATAATAATACTAAGAATGATATTAATAATGATACTAAATACTAATAATAATACTAATAGTAATACTAATAATATTAATAAGGTAAAATACTTAATAAAAAGTTTTAGCCAAAATGTTTTGCGATTTATTTGGAAAAATGGTTTTGAGATTTGTTTTCGAACATGATTTTGCATTTAAGTTCGGGGTGAAAAGGGTAGTTTGGAAATTTGGGTTAAGGTTAAGGGAAAAAGGGTAATTACGGTTTCGGTTTGGTCTTCCATGCCTCCCCCCATGTCACACTTCTGGGATTGTCATCGGTGTTGACCTTTTGTCTTTTTCCTTGATTTTCTTCAAAGATGTGCCGAATCGATCCGGTAATGCTCCATTATGCTCCGCAATCCCATCCATGCTCCATTTTGCTCGCTTTTGCCTTGTTTTCATCCCATTTGTACCTGAAATACACCAAAACACACTCCAAGGATATTTGAAACATTATATGGTCATTATTGGGTGTTTTTGGTCGTTTTGGTGGGTATTTTGGGCCTAAAATGATGAGTAAAAGGCCACTCATCATTAGGTTTCTTGTAACTTTCCCGTGACATTATTATTCTCGCATAAAGACCCTCACAATTTTTTACCCGTCAAACACTCCCCCAAAAGTTATAATTTTGACGAATCAAATTTGTATTGATTCGAATAAAGGTTAAATTGTAAAAATTTGAATCAACTTAACCCATTAAAAATGCAAAAAACTGAAAACTTATAAAAATATATCAAAATGGATGTTGAATTAAAGAGCACAAAATTTTAAAAAATATGGTGAAATTAGATTATTAAAAAAATAAATAGATAAAAAGATATTTCAATTTGAAAATAAAAGTAATTTTTTAGTTGAGAAGTGACACATGTCACTCTATAATGGAGCTCATTATCTTAATTTTTGGTGGAGCCCATAACTTAAATGCTTTATATAGTAGTATAGAAAAATAAACAAAAAGGAACAAAAACCGACTATAAAAAGTAATAAAAAATAAAATAAACAAAATGGAAAGAAAACCAACTAAAAAAAAGTAAATAAACAAAAACATTTAAAAGCAAAGTTATGAGACATTGAAAGGTATTAAAACACCCTTCAATATCTAGTTTAATAAGATGTTTTTACATCTTACCTCCTCTTAATGATTATAAAAAAACAAACACTCCTAATCTTGACAGTCTCTTATTTCCTTTTAAAGACAGAAAAAAAAAAAAACAAACACACTTTTTGATTTAAACATCTGATTACCGAGTCAGATTAAAATGTTATTAAGAGGTTTTTCAAGAAAACACAACCCAATTTTATTAAGAAAACAAACACAACCTTAGGGTTTATTTCATTTGAAAATCACACAAATTGCGAAAATCCTTATAAATTGCAGAATGATTTATTATTTTGCGAAATGGATCATTATTTGTGAAATGGGTTTAAATTTGCAAAATGGTTTCATAACTCGCGAAATAATTTTATAATATTTGCAAAATGAATTTATAATTTACAGCCTTTTTCAATATCCGGAATTAATATTCACAACTCATTTGCATCAAAATTGTGAATTTGCAAGCTCTTCGCAAACGATTTGTGAAATGGATGGCTAGTTTTTAAAAATTGATCTTTTGTAGGTCAGTTGCTCACTTTTGATTGGCATAGATATTATCTGACAATAATAATAATAATAATAATAATAATAATAATAATAATGATAATAATAATAATAGCAATTAATAATAATAATAATAGCAATTATTATTATTATTATTATTATTATTATTATTATTATTATTATTATTATTATTATTATTATATAAACATCACTTTTATTAGAAACTCAAACAATTTATAAGAAGTTAGTGGGGAGCCGAGATACTAATTGAGCTCCCACTCCTCTAGCTATAGAAAATCTAATTCGACTAAAGATATGAGCAGCAACACGTGCTTCTATGTATTATTATTATTATTATTATTATTATTATTATTATTATTATTATTATTATTATTATTATTATTATTATTATTATTATTATTATTTTATAAGCATCACTTTTATTAGAAACTCAAAGAATTTATAAGAAGTTAGTGGGGAACCGAGATACTAATTGAGCTCGCACTCCTCTAGCTATAGAAAAGCTAATTCGACTAAAGATATGAGTAGCAACACGTGCTCCAATGTATTATTATTATTATTATTATTATTATTGTTATTATTATTATTATTATTATTATTATTATTATTATTATTATTATTATTATTATTATTATTATTATTATTATTTGAATTTTGTAATAATGTAAGTAAGGATAATGTGATAAACTCGATCAAGTTTCACTATTTATTTTTAAGACAATTCAAAAAAACATAAGAACAATAATTTTAAAGCAAAAGAAGTATTATCTAAAAGATTCTAATCTTCGAGTATTTCTAAAGTAGGGCTTGTTTGTTTTATTTTTTTCATTAAGTTTTATTTAATTAACAGATGATTAAATGTGAAGATTCTCAGTTATATCACTTTTCTTTTTAAGTTATTTCTTTTAATTAAGCGAAAAACAAACAATTTTTCATATGACTTAATCTATTAAGCTTTTTTATATCAAGACAATTAACTCAAATGCAAACACCACCTAAGACTCCACCTTGTCCTTGTGTATGTAGTGATGCTAATATGAGATGCTTAATTGGAAATATTTTCTTGCAACTAACCCCATGTTGATGTGAGTGATACTTCAATTTTAGTCGGTAAAGCTATGCCATTATGTAAACCCAATGACATATCATCGCGAGCTCAAGAGCTTTAAACATCTAAAATGCATTAAGCTTCTAAAAGATTATTTCTATGACACAAACAAACAATCAAATACAAAAAACAACATTATATGCTTTTAAATTATCACCGGTTATAATTTTCGTGCATACACGAGGTTCAAAATATAAATACAACTAATAATTATATTTTAATTACATTTGTTCAGTGTGTATTTATAAACACTACAAAAAACTAGTTAAATTGTCTTTTAAAGGCTAAATATCCACACTTAAAAATGTGTAAAATTATAGAGTTCACACTTGCTTATGTGGTAATAATGGGCGTGACAAATTTCCCTACACATATAAGTGTGAAAATATTATCCAAATGTTTATAGTTAAAAGTGTGAAAACATTATTTGAATATCCACATCTACATATGTGGATCATTTTAATATATTTATGTCTACAGTTAAGTGTGGCTTTTTTATAATTTGTTTTCCTACACTTATAAGTGTGGTTCTTTTGTGGTTTATTCACATTTACATATGTGGATCATTTTAATATATTTATGACATCCTATAAGTGTAGCAAAAAAAAAAACAAAAAAAAAAAAAAAAAAAAAAAAAAATCTACGGTCCACTATACATTGGAGAATTTAATTGTTTTTGTAGTGAAATTATTTTTCATTTTATGTTTAATAATCTTGTGCGCCTACATATTTCCCTATTAAAATTAAAGTTTATATATATATATATATATATATATATATATATATATATATATATATATATATATATATATATATATATATATATTAAATTGTGCATGCACGTGTTATAATTTATATTAGGTTCGGACAATGACTACAACTAATAATAATATTTTACCTATAATTGTTCGGGTTTGAAAGTGTGACAAAACTTGGTTTTCAATGTTATTGTTTGAATAGTTTAATTTGATATTTTCAAATAGGAGATATCTTGACTACAATTATTGTAGCCAATCGGCTACATTTCTTCATCAAAATTAAACAAGAAAACACTTAAAGACCCACAAGAAAACTCAGGGACTCACAAAAAACTCAAATAACCATATAAAAAGTGTTGAAAATTGTAAGGAGTTGGCTACAAAAAAAATTGTAGATAATATATCCCCTTTCAAATATGTCAAGTTCAGTGAAATCTCATGCACACATTTAATAACACGTGCTTCAGTTTGATATTTATAATCGCATATGTTTATGGAGTTTTTAGTATTACAACCAATTTAAAAGACCTTTTTTATGACAAAAAGTGCTTAAAATACCTTTTTATGACATAATATACTTAAAACACCTCAAATCCAAAAGATATTTTAAATGCTCTTTTGGTATTATCTTTTTTATAATAATAGTCTTTGTGTTTGAAAGTGTGACCAAACTTGGTTTTTAATGTTATTGTTTGAATAGTTTAATTTGATATTTTCAAATATGTCAAGTTCAGTGAATGTAAGTATTTGTATATGCTATAATTAATCTCATGCATACATTCAGGGGCGGTACCAGGGCAAAAAATTTGAGGGGGCAAATTCGAAGTAATAAAGCATGCAAATATATTATCAGAAAATGAAATGCCGCAAACAATTACATAGCATCTTTCTTAAAAGTGACATACAGTCGTTTTAAATAAAAGTTAAATACCGTCTAACACAAGTGCAATAAAAAAACTGACATACAGTCGTTTTAAATAAAAGTAACAAATCATTTCTTTGGCGAAAGACCACGACGATTCTTCATTGCTTGAAAGTCATTGCAGATGCATTGTCTAAGACGACCTTTCTTATTCCTTCATTATGGTCTGCCAAAAACTTTAGCAACTCTTTGAAGTTTCCTTTGTTGTTTGGTTCACTTGTTTCGTCATGAACACGAAACGCCAAACCTTGATGTAGACATAAACGAACATAGTGAGAAGAAGCAAGCAACTTAATCTCATGTCGAATTCTGACTTCCTGACCAGTATGTTGTTCAGAATTCATCAAATCTTCACATGCCCGTCGTGCTTTATTATGAGCACTATGTATACCTCCAACATGAACTAGCAAACTTTCGGGCTTTTCCCAATTACTAAAACCCCCAATTGTGAAAGAAGTGTCATCACTTTCCTCACCATCATCGGCACATAAGTAGCAATATAAACAAAACACAGCATCATTTTTCACACTATATTCCAACCACGATTTGTATAAATCAAACCAACCTGGGTTAAACTTCCTTTTTATCTTACCAATCATCTTTTGAGGAAATGCATGAGCACGAGGTTGACATGGACCCCTCTTCAAGTACTCTCTTCGAATGTTCTCACGGTCATTAGGATTGTACTTGGAAATTCTTTTACGAGTTCCAGGATCCGCGGGGAGATTATCAAGGTTAGTTTCTTGACAAACCCTTTTGGAACTTTGCTCAACAATTGAGGTTTGCTGAAAAGTCGGTGTCCGTATCACAAATTTATCCATATCCCCTGTTTACATTCACTTGTTAATAGAATGTCTAATTCAATAAATCACTTTACTCATATCAATTTGCTAACTAACTGTGATTATTTTTAGAACTTGCATGCTTTATTAGAAATAAGGCCAAAGTGTTATAAAAAATACAAGTCTATATGATGCCTAATAAGACACTTTTGTAATGAATAATATATACAAACATAAACTTGAAGAAAATCTAGACATCTAGCACTAAACACTCATCAGTCACTGTATATGCTATGCAATCATTCACTTGTTATGGTTTGATACAACAGTAGACACATATTAATATCTTTCATTTAATATGTCTTAATTCTGCCCTCTGTACATAATATTCAAAAGTAACATCCTACTTCTGTCATATCACTCAATCAATTACAAATTTACCATACTTAACTCTTATTGTTAGGAAATTTGTATACAATTACTTGTATTACATTAACACCAGCTTCTATGTGGATTCTTGGCTACCTTTAAGGGTCTCTTGCTATTGGTTTTGCTAACATCACACTACCCATGCTTAGCCATACGTATGTAGCCCATTTGTTCTCAAGCATATGTCCAAAAACAAAAGAAAGTATTGGGGATAACGCTACCAAAACTTGTGTTTGCTCTTGTCAACCTCTCTCCCAATCTCTTTCAAGTATTGGCCAGAGTACACTGTCAAAGGAACAGCCGCGTGGCCAAATGCATATAATAGATTCAATCTAAACACCAAGCTACCATCCACTTAAAACAAACAATCATTCTAAGTTTCTCTCTAACTAACTAACTGTGCTACTGACCTACTGTGGTGTTGCAATGTATAACCAAAAGTAATGATGAATTATAGCCAATTGCAAAATAACACAATTACACCAAGTTAAGATATTGTCAAACATCCACTTTAAATTATGTAGGCAACTAAGAAAAACCCCTAAATTAGATAAATGGCTACTACCTTAAACTCTCAAAAATACACAATTCAATCACAAAGTGACACAATTACACAAACATATTAACATAATATAAAATCAAAGCCTCATGATTCATGTTTAAAAAACAACAATCGTATAAAAAAAAAGCAAATTTGTAAACCTTCAAATTAACAAATTGAAAATTTTACCTTTTCACTTTGAGTTGCCTTCTTCCAATAATTTTGATCATGTAAAATTGTAACTGAACAATTTTGTGTTATACTTGATTGTTGCTTAAACTTCGAAACCCACTTACACACGATGTGCAGAAGTAAAAAAAAAACCGTTGCCGCTCTTTCTTGTGAATATTGTCGCTGTGGGGGCAAATATAGAATATTGCAAAAACACCCCTAAAAATATATATTTTTTTTTAAAAATTTGATAGGTTTGTGGGGGCAGCTGCCCACACTGCCCCCCCTTTAGTACCGCCTCTGCATACATTTAATAACACGTGCTTTAGTTTGATATTTATAATCGCATATGTTTACGGAGTTTTTAGTATTACAACCAATTTAAAAGACCTTTTTTTATGACAACAAGTGCTTAAAAGACCTTTTTATGACATAATATACTTAAAACACCTCAAATCCAAAAGATATTTTAAATGCTCTTTTGGTATTATCTTTTTATAATAATACTCTTTGTGTTTGAAAGTGTGACCAAACTTGGTTTTTAATGTTATTGTTTGAATAGTTTAATTTGATATTTTTAAATATGTCAAGTTTAGTGAATGTAAGTATTTATATATGCTATAATTAATCTCATGCATACATTTAATAACATGCGCTTCAGTTTGATACTTATAATCGCATATGTTTACGGAGTTTTTAGTATTACAACCAATTTAAAAGACCTTTTTTATGACAACAAGTGCTTAAAAGACCTTTTTATGACATAATATACTTAAAACACCTCAAATCCAAAAGATACTTTAAATGCACTTTTGGTATTATCTTTTTATAATAATAGTCTTTGTGTGAAAGGGAAAATCATCACGTTATTGCCTTAGAGGAGGATTTTCAAGTCATTATATGTAGGATCGAAAATAGTTGATTCATGTGGTTCGGGTGGTCGGGGAAGCTCAAAGTAGGAGAAAGACATGGTAGAGTGAGGAGAAAACTAGAGATGAGAAGTAAAGATGTGTATGTTTATTAGAAAGAAAAGAGTAAAACACACACAACTAAAAAGGAGCTTCACCCTCCTAGATGTGTATATATAACGACTCTCACGCCTTACTATACATATTTAATGGTTATATATATATATATATATATATATATATATATATATATATATATAGACACACACACACACACGTAAATTCACTGCATGTTACGTTGTTGTTTTCCATCAGAAACGAGCATCCACGATGCCTTACTGCCACAACCTCTTTCTTTATTCTAATTAGGGTTTTGGTGCTATCCGATTTAGGTATTCGTGTTTCACTTCTTGTTTGAGTCTGGATAAAGAGCTACGATTTTGGGGTGTGGTGTTGATAGATTTGATTTATTCTTGAAGAAGCACATAATTTATAACTTTAATTAAAAAAAAAGTTATAATTTTAATGTACTTTTTGTTTTAGTTTGATTAAATTATTAGTTTCGTAAATGATGAACAAATTTTAGGAAGGATTTCTTTTACTTACATCTTTTTTATATTGGTACATAATGTATATTTTTAAAGGCTAATTTTGCAACTAATTGTGTTTTAAGTGCCGGTTGTGAGGAAATTTACTCAATAAAACACATCAATCATATTTTATTGTTCATCTTCCTGAAAACCAAAAAAGTAAACATAAATATGTAAGTTAATGAAATTGGTATGATAAGAATATGTTTATTGATTGATTGATTCTTACCATTACATTGTACAAATATATAAAAATACACAGAACAATCTAGACTCGTACTTGGGCCCGTTACTACAACATAATACGTTCTAACACTCCCCCGTAGTTCAAGCGGCGAAATCGCGAAAGCTCGGACTGGAGATTAACAGCTAATAAACAATAAATTAAAGCAAATAAATAATTGTTGATGAAGACATTCGACAGCAAGCGGAAGCACATCTTAAACAACATGCAACAAACCGGATAAACCAAAGTATCCGTACCAAACAGGATAAACCAAAGTATCCTGACCAAATGGGATAAACCAAAGTATCCCTTACCAAACAGGATAAACCAAAGTATCCTAACCGAATGGGATAAACCAAAGTATCCCTTACCAAACAGGATAAACCAAAGTATCCTGTTCAAACGGGATAACCCAAAGTATCCCCTGCAGTTAAAACAAACAAAGTAAATTACAACTAAAACTCATGCACTAATATCGAAAGAAAAAAAAAATGAGAAAACGAAAGTTGGTTCTAAAACTTCAACCCCCAAAGAACCTTCCAAACAAACGGGGCGTATTTTTCTCTAGAAAAACATAAAGATCACATATTTAGAAGAAGTTATGGTTTATTTTGGTTAAGGCTTAAAGTGAGCCCTACAAACCACCGGCGTGTAGCCGGCGTCCGGAGGCGGCAGTGGAGGTGTAAAACCTCGCGAAAATTCACATAATTAACTTCGGTTAATTTAATAAATAATCTTTGTCATTATTGTAATTACCATTTTTACGGGGAAATTTAAAATTTTCTTTGTATATTAAAATGGTTACGATTACGATATTGTCAAATTCGTCAAACGACAAAACAAGTTCTCGACAAAATTAACAAAGTAATTATTTAACTAAACCTAATTAATAAAACTAATTACAAAAACTTACTTAAAAACCAAATCGGGCCCTTAATCCCCCTAAGCCCAACCGGCCCACACCCAAAACCCAAAAATTCATTACTAATAATAATACTACTCGACTAAACATACTTCAAATCGTCTCGTTCATTCCTAATTCGTACGCACGACCCATGTATCTTTTTGCCCATCCTCGTTAAGCTCCTAGCCAACTATTAGTGTGTCAAATCTCACGTTCATACGTTGAGTTTTGGTATGTTTTTATGAGGCAAAGTGTTTGGCTATAAATCGATCCAAGTGATTTGTGATTTATTCATTTCTTATCCATTTTAATCCCCGTTTGTTTCTAAATGATCCTAATAAAGTTTCTAAAATGATTTTATGCTCAAATGTCCAATATGATCATGTATATACAAGTATTTAGCGATTTAGTAAATCGTTTATGTATATATGGTTGTGTCGACATGCATGAATGAGTCAACCAAACATTTCCCATGAAATGTGCTCTCACAACTCTTTCCAAATCATTATAAAACTCATGTAGGAAGCTAGGTACTGACATGGTATAGTAAATCATGTTTGCTTGCATTATTTAGCACCACTCGATCCATTCGAATGGTGATATAAACGTACCATGCATGCACTTAGTTTCCTTCATTCTCAAACTCTTTCACCTAAACGTTTCTTCCTCAAAACTACTCCTACAAACTAAGAAGTCGAAAGTTATATTAGTTGGGACTCAAGAAAAGAAATCGGGTTTATATATATATATATATATATATATATATATATATATATATATATATATATATATATATATATATATATATATATATAATGTTTAGGTTATATATTGGAAACGTGATAATCTTGTGTTCTATCCTATCACTCTCGACTTTGATCACCTCTAAGGTGTTTGTAAGTAGTTTTCAACCTTTCTCAATCCATTTCATACGTTAAATATTACTCATGTATAATATTTATATTTGTTTCATCGTCTATCATTTTAGTATATTTATACACGTACATATTTGTTTTTAGAACATGATACGTGACTAGCCTCTATCTTGGTAGGCCTAGGAGTCACGTAGCACACTTGTTTCACCTTTATTTTCATGTTACATGCATATAACGAGACCAATTCAATTCATGTCACACGTATAAATTACCCAAGAATACTTAGTAAATATTTCATAACTTTCAAAATATAAAAACGAGCTAAACACTCCACAAAACCTACGTATAACTTTTTATTTCACTTAACAAACGTACCATATTTTTCTACGTACTAATAGACCACCTAGAAAACTATTAGTTTCATAGACACGACTTATAAAAATATTTACGATTTGACACCCTACTCGAACCAAAGCAAATCGACATAAACCAGATTTTTCAAAACAAAACTTATATAAAAACTAATATGGTTGTCGAGTGGGCTTAACCAAGGCCCAACAAGACCTTGCGTTTTAACAGTCCACTGGGCCCATAAAATATATTTTTAGAATCATAAAGGAAGCCCAAGTTCAAGCCCAAAAGAATTTCTATGCCCTCGCCTCTAAAATTTTAAATGGGCCTTTGTTTGGTTCGAATCAAGGCCCATAAGCTAAATAAATAAGCTTTTTATGGAATAAGTAGTTTAAATAAGCTAGAAAGTAATAAAAGAAGCCACAGAAATTTTTATAAAATTTTTATAATCACTTTTGCAAAAATTGGACTAAAAATGTAACGCGACGACACGTATAGGGACTAAATGTGAAAACTGTGAAAACTAAGGACTAAAAATGTACAAACAGAAAGAAAGGTTAAAAATTGATAATATAGTATTGTTACAAGCTTAGATTGTAATATTGGACATGTAGTGGACTATAATTGTAAATATATATAAAAAGGACTAACGGTGTGACGCTAACGCCGTTAGTATAAAAAGTGTAAAATTGGAAAAAGGACAAGGACTACACATTATTTATTTGACATTCTTATTTTATTTTCTATTTTACGGCAACCCTCACGTCATATGCATTTGGTTACGTTTTATATATATATATATATATATATATATATATATATATATATATATATATATATATATATATATATATATATATATATATATATATATATATTATTTATTTTTACGTTAATTATATATATAACGATGTATAAAAAGTTAATATTTTTACTTACGATTTAAAAAGGTAAAACTACGATGGATATTTTAAAAGTATTTTAACATATCATGCATGACATAATATTTCACTGCACATCATCTATTCGTCATAACGAATAATGTTTATTCGTTATTCGTTCGTATTTACCAAATAGTATTTGGTTATATTCTCTGATAAATTTATTTATCAGGTTCTGTGTCAAAGGCATTCCCATAAATCTTATCCTATCTTACTTTTCATCCTTTCCCAATTCAATCCAGGTGAGTCATAGCCCCATTTCAAATAATTATTTTTAACTCATTGGGGGAGATACATGCTTACATATACTTTGATAACTTGATAAGTATATGAAATAAAATAAAATACATGATTCAAATCAATTTCCTAATTGATATTAAAATAACATAATTTGTGAATTATAATATATCAATGTTTCCAATGTGATTATTGTAGTATGTGAAATATATAGTTATTGATGAATTATTTGACTGAAATATTGATACTTATATGAGAATGTTCTCAATTCGATTATTGTGGTATGTGATATAAATGTGTTACTGGCGAAATATTCAAACTGAATTTCTGATACTCAAATGGTGATATTTTCAAACTGAATTTCTGATACTCAAATGGTGATATTTTCAAACTGAATTTCTGATACTCAAATGGTGATATTTTCAAACTGAATTTCTGATACTCAAACGATGATATTTTGAAACTGAATTTCTGATACTCAAACGATACTGTCTTTAAATTGATTTCTGTGATACGATACTTGATTTCATGATGTTATGCTAAATAAGCCCATAAGTCCTTGATATTGCCTAAGTTAGCTTATCGCCATATAGTCCCTCAATCATGAGCCATTAACCACATGAAAGTGAGTGCGAATATAGTGAACAGCTTCGAAACCTGTTAAGGATTGACCTCCTGTCCCACTAATGCTTGACGGAATGCCAATTGCAATTGGTTAGTCGCATTAGTCGTGATACACTATATTCGCAGACAAATAGGAATTGGCAAATCACCTATTGTTAGAGGGCAAAATCTGTCATTGATTTGATAGAACACCCCCTTCTGGTTAAGCTTTGGTGTCATGAGGCTTGGTGCAATATCTATAAAGGAATAATATATATATGTATTCAACATATATATTTAGATACAGCTGTATAGGTTCGCCCATATGTGATTTGTTTCTCTGATCGATTTAGTATCATGAGTTTCCAGCTCATGTTAAGATTTTTAATTCTTTATTGAATGAAATTGAATATTTATATGATTTATTTGTGAATATATTCGATACTTGTTTCGTTACTGTTTGTATTTTATTAATACCAAATATTCCTGAAATCTAACAAAATAAAGGGTTTTTCCTAAAACTCTATGAACTCACCAACCTTTGTGTTGACACTTTTAAGCATGTGTATCTCAGGTAATTTAACGGAGCAGGACAAGACACGGAGTGGGCATTTATTACTCTGATAAATTAAAATGGTGTAAAAATCAAATTTGTCATTTTTACAAGTCTTTATATCTTTTCATAAGATTTTAAATCAAATGGTTCATCTTTTATCAAAATTATTATTTAAATGACAAATAACTTTCAAAATGTTTCTTTTAAACCGTTTTATTGGTTAAAACTTCGATCCTCACCGTAACACCCAAATTATTTTTCCGCTGCGACAATCTTTAAAAATGGGGGTGTTACAGATTGGTATCAGAGCTACAGTTATAGAGAATTAAATGTTTTCAAACATTAAAACTATACCTTCATTTTCAAAATAATGATTTTTCGCCATAACATTTTATGCCCTCCGTGTCTGCTGACTGTCGTGCTCCATACTTTATTTGTTGAGATTATCTTACATGCTTAATAGTTACTCATATACAATTGTTATTTCATCTGTACTGTTATATCTTTAACATACAAAATACTCATAAAATATTATTCTTGAGTTACTACTGTAGCATGTCTTCAGGAACGCCCGTGAATATCAAATCTACTCTCCATAATACTAATACCTTGTCAATCAATAAGAATTCTCCAAATAATGAAGATCCTTACGTACAAATAATAAAATCCCAACCTAATATAGAACTCAATCCGAGATCATCTCCGTCGTCACCTATTCGTTCACCTTTACGTCAAAGAATCCGGAGAGCTACCAAATAACATGAAAATTTGATTGGTGGCCAGGCAACATTCGAAGTTGGACAAGGTTCAAACCAAGAGATATCATGGACGAATGTTGAACCAATTTCTCCGTTACCTTATTCTTCAGATTCTACAATACCTAATTCTCCAAATAATTTATCTTCACCTAACTCTCCCGACTACGGTATAAGTACTCCTGAATCAATATGGAATCTTATTTATCGACATGCCGGCATATTGGATGCTCACACTGAACAGCTAAAAGGGTTACGACCAACTCAATTTGAATGGTACGACCGTAACCTTGACGCTTTGTTCAAGAGGGCAGATGCTGAAAGGCGAACAATATGTGAGATAGGAATAAAGATTAATGAAATAAAGGACAACACCAACCAGGAACTTGGAAGTTTGGACTCCAGGGTTCGTTGTGCAAGAAGAGAACACGGTCAAACACATGTAAGAATTGGAGATATTGAGAGAACCCTATGGATGGCCAGAGATGTAGCCAGAAACCAGGGTCAAAAGATTGCCGCATTAGAGAGTATGTTGGCAAACCAAATGAACATGTGTCAAGAACGTTTCTCAAACATGGAAGCTGCACAACTTGAACTTGAGAAAGAAATTAGATATTTACGTCAGAGGCGTAACTAATCTTAAGTTACAAGTTTCTTTGTTGTTCCTAATAAACCAAATAGACTTGGTTAATATTTCTTGTAATGTTCAATAATTCCGAAACTTAAGAACGTGTAATCAAAACATATTGTATAATAACATCCTTTCTGTTATATCTTTATGTTATGAATCAATCTTTTCTTCCGTATAAATCATGCATGTAATGAATCCCCATATTTCATGCAAAAATCTCATCACTTGTTATTTCTATAATAACCAAATGATTCTATTCAGATCAATGAAGTATTAATAAAAGATCTTGTATCGTTTATCTTGCAAAGACAATCGATCAAGTTATTAATATTCTATTTGCATTTGTAATATTATTCAAATCTACCGTAAGATTTCTTACAAATAATTAAGAATTCTTAAAAATTTTCATAATTAACCTAAAACTTTAAGAATCGTCTAAATATCAATTTTTGAAAGTGGAATTAAAGAATGAAGAAAAGATAATTAAACTTCATTTGAAATAGACAAGTCAGTTTGTTCCTTAGTAATCCCATATCAAGAGTTGATCATTGATAAAATGATACAACAAAGACATCTTGAAATTTGATTACAGTAGGGAGTCAATTCAGTCTATCATCAATGAAATAATTAACTTCATTATTTAAATTTTTCTGATATTATATGGATTCTAATGTTGAGTTTCATTTATGTTTACAGAAAATGGACAACATGAACAATGCATATCAATCATCATCAGAGATTTCCATGACTCCTGGAGCTATCCAGAAATTGGTAAATGACATAGTGTTGGTGGTACTAGAAGGGACTACCTTAGTTTATCCGAGAAGAGAGACGGGTATACTTGGTAATCAAAACCCTGTAAATTTCATGAAGTATAGATCACCTCACTTAAAGATTCAAGAAGGAATGATCAACCCTACCCTCAACCATCATCAAGGAATTAGGCATGGAATGTTATCAAATGGAAATAATCAGAAGAGGAAACTACCCGACCCAGGAACCGTCAATCCCGTCTACTGCAACATCTTCAATGCTCAAGATCGTTATCGCAAACATCTAGAAAACCGTATGAAGTATCAACATCAGCTGGGAATCAATCAGATAGCTAATAGAAATTGTCTTGTCGCACCTGTTTCTGGAAGTGGTTATCTTGGAACTCTACCCTGGTGTCAAAAATGCAACCTGCATCACATCGGGAAATGTAGGGTTAGATGCATGAAATGTCAGAAATTAGGTCATCAGACAATTAGCTGCAGGACTAAGGAAGTGAAAGTACAACCAACAACCATTGTATGTCACGGATGTGGTGGACATGGTCATCATGTGAAACGATGTCCAAACTACAATGTTAATTGGAAAGCCAAGACCTTTACAAGAAAATGAAGAATCTTTAAAGACCTTGATAGTATCAAGGAAAATGGCAACTAGATTGGAACAGATGAGTAAATTCCTGTTGAAGATAAATAAAATCTAGTTTAAAATTTCCTAAGTTGTATTTCTTTCCTGTATTTCACTTCAAGTTACTATGGATGTAACTTAAACAATAATCTTTCTACTGTATCGAAAAATCTCCCTTGTAATATTTCCATAATAATAATAATCCAAGTTAATTTTAATTTCTGTCTCATCTATCAAATAAACAATATACAATAATTACTCCATAAATTTTTGAATTATAATATGAATCCTAAAATTTTCCACTTTATTTCAAAAAGAAATTACGTGTTATATCATAAAAATAGCACGTTGAACACCATCTAAAACAATTTATAGAAATATATGATTGAACCAAACATCACATCATTTGGTCCTCAATTATACATAACCTGATCAACTATGTATAATTTAGGAAGAATTATGTTATAAAAAGAACAATGATATTCTCAAATTTTTAAATAACAATCTTCATTCAAAAGCAAGATAAAAAGCTAAAATAAATTGTTCATAATACAATGAACAACCTATAATAAATAACCTATCATATGTCATCACCATTATGATAGAAATCAACAAAAGCACAAGCAAGAAAACACCAATAATTTACAATAACTAACAAAAGACATCAAAAGCGAAATTTTTATTTAAAATCCATAAAAGTTAATACATAAACAAATAATTAGCATCGGAAGTGCTATCGTTACAATTATTACAATACAAATAAAGGAATCTTCAATAGGTTGATCCGCTATAATAAATAATACTACCACCAACAAAACAATAGCAAGAGCCACCACAGGATGAATCACTTTAATTATGCTGAAAAATAAATATAAACCAAATATTAAAAACAATAATGAGACAAATTCTTAAAAAAAAAAAAAACGAGTTTATTCATTATTCGTTACAAGAAAATACATAAAAACATAACAAGAACTTAATCTAAAACAACCCTAGCTTAAGATTTTACCCCCAGATCTTGTCGACGGTAATAGCAAGGATAGTCAGGGGTACGACAAACATCAAGATCGCGACCAAGAATCCAAAGTCTTCATCCGGAGCGTACGCCAAGTAGATAGCGACAAGGACGACGTACACAATCGCTAAGACGGTTATGATATGCGGCATTTTGATGGAAAATGAGAGAAAAATGGTTGATGGAAGAAGTGGAAAAATTGAAGTGGTATATATAGGCTAGAATTGTGACCGTTGGGCACTATTCCCGACCGTTGGGTCACTATTACTAGCCGTTATTTTACTATTCATGACCACTAATTTCAATATTCACAACCCTTAAATACTTCAGTTACCTTATCTTGTTGGGTACAAGTAAATCTAACTGAATCCCGTTTCCGTAGTTTTAGGAATAAAAATCTCCCGACAACCTCTGTTCAAAAATTCTTTACTCAAGTAATCACATTAAATTTGAATTTCGGGACGAAATTCAGAATGACACGTGGGTACTGTAAAACCTCGCGAAAATTCACATAATTAACTTCGGTTAATTTAATAAATAATCTTTGTCATTATTGTAATTACCATTTTTATGGGGAAATTTAAAATTTTCTTTGTATATTAAAATGGTTACGATTACGATATTGTCAAATTCGTCAAACGACAAAACAAGTTCTCGACAAAATTAACAAAGTAATTATTTAACTAAACCTAATTAATAAAACTAATTACTAAAACTTACTTAAAAACCAAATCGGGCCCTTAATCCCCCTAAGCCCAACCGGCCCACACCCAAAACCCAAAAATTCATTACTAATAATAATACTACTCGACTAAACATACTTCAAATCGTCTCGTTCATTCCTAATTCGTACGCACGACCCATGTATCTTTTTGCCCATCCTCGTTAAGCTCCTAGCCAACTATTAGTGTGTCAAATCTCACGTTCATACGTTGAGTTTTGGTACGTTTTTATGAGGCAAAGTGTTTGGCTATAAATCGATCCAAGTGATTTGTGATTTATTCATTTCTTATCCGTTTTAATCCCCGTTTGTTTCTAAATGATCCTAATAAAGTTTCTAAAACGATTTTATGCTCAAATGTCCAATATGATCATGTATATACAAGTATTTAGCGATTTAGTAAATCGTTTATGTATATATGGTTGTGTCGACATGCATGAATGAGTCAACCAAACATTTCCCATGAAATGTGCTCTCACAACTCTTTCCAAATCATTATAAAACTCATGTAGGAAGCTAGGTACTGACATGGTATAGTAAATCATGTTTGCTTGCATTATTTAGCACCACTTGATCCATTCGAATGGTGATAAACGTACCATGCATGCACTTAGTTTCCTTCATTCTCAAACTCTTTCACCTAAACGTTTCTTCCTCAAAACTACTCCTAAAAACTAAGAAGTCGAAAGTTATATTAGTTGGGACTCAAGAAAAGAAATCGGGTTTATATATATATATATATATATATATATATATATATATATATATATATATATATATATATATATATATATATATATATATATATATATATATATATATATATATATATATATATATATATATATAACGTTTGGGTTATATATTGGAAACGTGATAATCTTGTGTTCTATCCTATCACTCTCGACTTTGATCACCTCTAAGGTGTTTGTAAGTAGTTTTCAACCTTTCTCAATCCATTTCATACGTTAAATATTACTCATGCATAATATTTATATTTGTTTCATCGTCTATCATTTTAGTATATTTATACACGTACATATTTGTTTTTAGAACACGAAACGTGACTAGCCTCTATCTTGGTAGGCCTAGGAGTCACGTAGCACACTTGTTTCACCTTTATTTTCATGTTACATGCATATAACGAGACCAATTCAACTCATGTCACACGTATAAATTACCCAAGAATAATTAGTAAATATTTCATAACTTTCAAAATATAAAAACGAGCTAAACACTCCACAAAACCTACGTATAACTTTTTATTTCACTTAACAAACGTACCATATTTTTCTACGTACTAATAGACCACCTAGAAAACTATTAGTTTCATAGACACGACTTATAAAAATATTTACGTTTTGACACCCTACTCGAACCAAAGCAAATCGACATAAACCAGATTTTTCAAAACAAAACTTATATAAAAACTAATATGGTTGTCGAGTGGGCTTAACCAAGGCCCAACAAGACCTTGCGTTTTAACAGTCCACTGGGCCCATAAAATATATTTTTAGAATCATAAAGGAAGCCCAAGTTCAAGCCCAAAAGAATTTCTATGCCCTCGCCTCTAAAATTTTAAATGGGCCTTTGTTTGGTTCGAATCAAGGCCCATAAGCTAAATAAATAAGCTTTTTATGGAATAAGCAGTTTAAATAAGCTAGAAAGTAATAAAAGAAGCCACGGAAATTTTTATAAAATTTTTATAATCACTTTTGCAAAAATTGGACTAAAAATGTAACGCGACGACACGTATAGGGACTAAATGTGAAAACTGTGAAAACTAAGGACTAAAAATGTAGAAACAGAAAGAAAGGATAAAAATTGATAATATAGTATTGTTACAAGCTTAGATTGTAATATTGGACATGTAGTGGACTATAATTGTAAATATATATAAAAAGGACTAACGGTGTGACGCTAACGCCGTTAGTATAAAAAGTGTAAAATTGGAAAAAGGACAATGACTACACATTATTTATTTGACATTCTTATTTTATTTTCTATTTTACGGCAACCCTCACGTCATATGCATTTGGTTACGTTTTATATATATATATATATATATATATATATATATATATATATATATATATATATATATATATATTATTTTTACGTTAATTATATATATAACGATGTATAAAAAGTTAATATTTTTACTTACGATTTAAAAAGGTAAAACTACGATGGATATTTTAAAAGTATTTTAACATATCATGCATGACATAATATTTCACTGCACATCATCTATTCGTCATAACGAATAATGTTTATTCGTTATTCGTTCGTATTTACCAAATAGTATTTGGTTATATTCTCTGATAAATTTATTTATTAGGTTCTGTGTCAAAGGCATTCCCATAAATCTTATCCTATCTTACTTTTCATCCTTTCCCAATTCAATCCAGGTGAGTCATAGCCCCATTTCAAATAATTGTTTTTAACTCATTGGGGGAGATACATGCTTACATATACTTTGATAACTTGATAAGTATATGAAATAAAATAAAATACATGATTCAAATCAATTTCCTAATTGATATTAAAATAATATAATTTGTGAATTATAATATATCAATGTTTTCAATGTGATTATTGTAGTATGTGAAATATATAGTTATTGATGAATTATTTGACTGAAATATTGATACTTATATGAGAATGTTCTCAATTCGATTATTGTGGTATGTGATATAAATGTGTTACTGGCGAAATATTCAAACTGAATTTCTGATACTCAAATGGTGATATTTTCAAACTGAATTTCTGATACTCAAATGGTGATATTTTCAAACTGAATTTCTGATACTCAAATGGTGATATTTTCAAACTGAATTTCTGATACTCAAACGATGATATTTTGAAACTGAATTTCTGATACTCAAACGATACTGTCTTTAAATTGATTTCTGTGATACGATACTTGATTTCATGATGTTATGCTAAATAAGCCCATAAGTCCTTGATATTGCCTAATTTAGCTTATCGCCATATAGTCCCTCAATCATGAGCCATTAACCACATGAAAGTGAGTGCGAATATAGTGAACAGCTTCGAAACCTGTTAAGGATTGACCTCCTGTCCCACTAATGCTTGACGGAATGCCAATTGCAATTGGTTAGTCGCATTAGTTGTGATACACTATATTCGCAGACAAATAGGAATTGGCAAATCACCTATTGTTAGAGGGCAAAATCTGTCATTGATTTGATAGAACACCCCCTTCTGGTTAAGCTTTGGTGTCATGAGGCTTGGTGCAATATCTATAAAGGAATAATATATATATGTATTCAACATATATATTTAGATACAGCTGTATAGGTTCGCCCATATGTGATTTGTTTCTCTGATCAATTTAGTATCATGAGTTTCCAGCTCATGTTAAGATTTTTAATTCTTTATTGAATGAAATTGAATATTTATATGATTTATTTGTGAATATATTCGATACTTGTTTCGTTACTGTTTGTATTTTATTAATACCAAATATTCCTGAAATCTAACAAAATAAAGGGTTTTTCCTAAAACTCTATGAACTCACCAACCTTTGTGTTGACACTTTTAAGCATGTGTATCTCAGGTAATTTAACGGAGCAGGACAAGACACGGAGTGGGCATTTATTACTCTGATAAATTAAAATGGTGTAAAAATCAAATTTGTCATTTTTACAAGTCTTTATATCTTTTCATAAGATTTTAAATCAAATGGTTCATCTTTTATCAAAATTATTATTTAAATGACAAATAACTTTCAAAATGTTTCTTTTAAACCGTTTTATTGGTTAAAACTTCGATCCTCACCGTAACACCCAAATTATTTTTCCGCTGCGACAAACTTTAAAAATGAGGGTGTTACAGGAGGATTTTAGGTTTTGTGGATCTTATGACCTGATACCATGTAAGTTAATGGAATTGATATGATAAGAATATGTTTATTGATTGATTGATTCTCACCATTACATCGTACAGATATATAAGAATACATAGAACAATCTAGACTCGAGCTTGAGTCCGTTACTACAACATAAGACGTGCTAACAAAACCGTCTAAACAAGTTATTTCAATGATTTTATTTTTCCGGAATTTAAATAAATGCCCTTAATTTAGTTTTAGTTAAATCAAGATATAAAGGTGATTAGGTGAACAAAAACATTTACAAGATGTGCAAAGAGTTGTCCACAAACCTAAAAGATGGAACTTGAACTACAACAAACACCTTCCATCTTCCACTCGCACCAATGTTTTCTAATTTGGATGTCGTAACACCTGGTACAACTTTTTATATCTGCCTTAAAAAAAAGAAAAAAAAACACCTGGTACAGCTTTTAACCGCTACCCGTTGGTTTACAAAGTTTCCCATTTGTAAGGATAGCCGGGAAACTTTGCCACTTTATACACATGGTCGTTTAGAAAATATTTGTCATTGCTGATATGCGCGAGTATCCAACTAATCAAAGAAAAATGAGTAGTTCCGTACACGACAAGATAGTACTCCATAAATGTCAAGTTGAGACATGACAATCACCTTTTTTATTATTTTTTTATTATTTTTTTTAATAGAGCTCAAATAAATTATTAAATTTTACTGGACTAATAGCTTTTTTTTAGCAATGGCTTGAGGATTTTCAAGTCACTGTGACAATGTTTTCAGGATATCTCCACTCGCACCAAACTTAGATTTAAGATCATTTGAGTACAAAACTTTTTTTACATACTAAGGGACTAATTTACACCCTCCATCTTTATTTGATCTAATGGATGAGATTAATCACAACAATTTAAAAAATCCACTTTTATCCTTTTATTTATTTATTATTATTTTTTCAAATATTAATATCTTTAAAACCGAAAACCGTTAATCGTTAAGCGAAAGAATATATACCGTTACGACGAGAATTTAATTATCTTTATATAGATAGGCACTTTAATATATTTTCGACAATTTTTTTTCGTTTTTTTCACATTTTTTTCCGTGGTGATTTTTTCGGCCACGAAAAAAACATGAAAAAAGATTTTTTTATTTTTTTATTTTATTTTTATTTTTTATTTTTTTTATCGAAAGTATATCAAAGTGCTCGTTTATAGAAAGATAATTAAATGCTCGTCGTGATGGTGTAATTATTTTCGCTTAACGATTAACGGTTTAAGAGATATTTAAATTATAAAAAATGGGTGAAATATTAAAATGCTTTTAATTTCAACTATTGATTACTTTTTAGATGGATGGTGGGATGAGTCCCTTGGTATTTAGGGGCCGTTTGGTTGGGGGTGTCAGATTTGGATTCGGGTATGACACACAATAAATGATGTTTGGTTAATCAAGTAATCCTTTCAAACCCGTGGGACCCACCACTTTTTTCATTCCACACTAATAAGGTTGGTTTTATACAAAACCCGTGGGACCTACTATAAATCTCTCACAACATTTTTTTTATTAAAATATTATATTTAAATATCATTTAATTATTATATCAAATAAAATATATTTTCTCTCTCATACTTTTTCTCCAAACCTTTCCCAAATCTTTCAAACCTTTCCCAAATCCAAATCCAATTCCAATCCCACTTGCGAACCAAACGCACCCTTAATATAACTCGCCACACCAAACTTATTATAAGTTTATATTTTGGTATGTTGTATCTAAAAATATAATTATGTCATAAAATGTGTCACATAAAAAGTCTTAAGACTCCATGAATTGTGAATGCTCCAATTAATTACCAACTGTCCATGTTGTATAAATCAGCATTGACTGTACTAAGGGTCCGTTTGTTTGGACACTTTGGAATGAGTTTTATGTTGAAAAGACTTTAATCATTTGTTTGGTTCACTCTTTTGAAAAAATGAATGGGAGTTGGAATCAAAAAGTGATAGTAGGCAATATAGGTGAGATTGAGATGGGGTTGTGTATTTTTGTGGGGCCATTTCACTTTTTTCTCTCTATATGTTGGACCCTTTTATATTTTCTCACATTTTTTTTCAATTTTAACATTCAAATAGTATAGTATATTTTATTCAAGATTTATTATAAAATATATTTAAATAAATATAATTTCTCTTTCCTAAACCTATCTCAAATCCAAATCCTATACCAAATCTAAATCCTAATCCAAACCCATTTACGAACCAAACGGACCCTAAATTATATTAACTGGAGTCAAAGCCATCATCTATCAATTATTGGCAAATACTCCCTCCGTCTCAAAATTATTGTCATGATTGAGAAAACACTAAGTTTAATAAAAATGAGACCCTTATACGGAGTAAATCTCAACCACTCAAAGAGAATATTCCCCTAATATATTCTCTAGTTTTTACTAAAAATAGAAAGTAGACAATATTTTTGAGACATCTAAAAATAGAAATACTGACAATTATATTATATTGAGACGGAGGGAGTAGCAAATTCAACCAACACAATGCATAGTTGCATGCACATAACACTAGAGTATTTTTTGTCTTCATCTTTGACAATCAATCCTAACTGAAAACGATGGAAACCTTTGAATTTACACAACCAAACCACAAGTTAAGTTATATTAATATTTTATATGGTCGGTAGAACGTAAACAACTCCAACAACTTGCCTCGCTTTTTCGTAATTTTAATATGTATTTTTGAAAAATGCAAAACCACATGTTAGAGTAGTAGCAGCCCTGTACCTTACGTTTTCTTCTTTTCCCACCTTCCTTTCATTCATTTAATATCATTTAATATATATAGAAAAAGTTGGGTATGTCATTTTTCTGCATTTGTTGATGTATTTGATTTTGACCCATCGTATTTAAAGATCATTTAATTTGTTTCTTTTATATAAACTTTTGATCTTGATCTGTGTTTGCTTTATTCAGGGGATTTGTGGTTTTTTTTGGGCTGATTTCAGGTGAGATTTTCATTTTCCATTTTTCTTTTTATGTTGACTTGACTTTTGGTTATATGTTTTGATTCCAGTTGGAACTTGAAATGAAATTGCTATTTTTGGATACTTGTTAGTTTAGTTAAGTAATTGAAATTCATAAGTTGTTGAGAATACAAGATTTTAAGGATCAAATTTATATAGTTTGGATTACAGTTTTAATTTCTCCATTAAATGTAATAGCCTATAATTACTTATTGTCCATCAATTTCTTGATTTATTTGGCTGTTATTTGGTTTCACTTTTAGATTCGCTTTAATATGTATATACCCTAGGAGGTTCACTCAAAGTGCTTACTTTGTCATGCTTGTACTAGAGCGTTGACGTGTTGTATCTTCAGCAATGTCGAGTTTGGAAGAGCCTCTCAGTATGGACAAGTTGCCAAGCCTCAGTAACATTGATCTTTCCCATCGATTTTCGTCAGATGGATGCAGTACAAGCGGAGGCGACTCTGGGATGGGACATTGCTGGATTGAGGGAAATACTTCTACCTCGTCGAATAGCGATGAGTATGTATCTTAACCTTTGCATTTTAATTTAATTATATAAACTGAAGCATGGGGATTTGGGTGTTGGATCATTTCTTATTACTGAAAGAATTGGTATGTTGTACTCGTATTTACTTGGCAACTTGTGTTCAGGGAAGATTTTGAGTATGAGCAAGAAGCGTTCACATGGAGACACCATTCACGTGATATGCCTCAAAATGGAAACCTTGCAGCTTATGGAAATCGGTGTGATTCACGCCATTTAGCAAAGTTTCAGTATAAGTCATACTGCAGTAATGTAGGAGGTCTGCATGACATAACGAATATGGTGAGTTGTTTGTTCTCTGCTTTTGGTACTTAATTTGGTCTTAAATATGATTCAATTAGATAAACAATAATTACCACATGGTTTCTGTTTTCAGAGGTAAATTTTCTCGTATTTTGCACATATGGAAATATGCTTTGGTTTGTCACTTATGATCTAGATGTAAAAGTCAAGAAAAAAAATCCTTGCCCATGTTTACTGATTGCTAAAAATACATCAATTATTGTGGCAAATGGTCAACATTGATGGATAAAATGGAAAACTAAAAATATTCATACATTTGAATTAGTGTACTTTTCAATTAGTTTCTGCATCCAAATGTGACAGGCTACCTCTTAACGTTAAAAACAGTTTCTTAGATTCAGTCTTCAAGACTTCAGCACAAACATAAACAAATAACACCTTAAGCTTTTAATGTCAGAGGTGGTTAATCATCTCAATACTGCAAGAAAGTTGGATAGCTAAATTATCCTTTGTAGCTAAATGAAATTTGGTTAGAGTACTTCACGTCAAACGAAGAAAACGATCTGAAATTTATTCCATATAAAGTAGTAATAAGTTATGTCATATTGATGATTTATTTTTATCTTATGATAAACTACTTCAGATATTCAAAGGCATACCAAAGTATGTGAAAATAGTAGAAGTTGGTGCAAGGGACGGGTTACAGAATGAAAAGAATATGGTACCGACATCTGTGAAGATAGAACTAATTCATAGGCTTGTTTCAGCTGGTTTGTCGGTTGTTGAGGCCACAAGTTTTGTTTCACCCAAATGGGTGCCTCAGGTATCTGGAGTAACATTTATGAACGTATATTCTTATATTTTGTTTCCGTCTATTTCTGATTAGTATTTTTGATAAAGCTGGCTGATGCAAGAGATGTTATTGGATCAGTTAAAAACTTGGATACTGCAAGATTGCCTGTGTTGGTACCTAATTTGAAGGTGTGCCATCTTACTTTAAAAAAATATGAAAATAGTTAATTATTTAAACATACATGAAGATTTTAATTTTTTCCTTGGTTTTAATTTAGGGTTTTGAAGCTGCTGTTGCAGCTGGAGCAAAGGAAATAGCTGTTTTTGCGTCAGCATCTGAAGCCTTCTCAAAGTCAAACATCAATTGTACTATTAAAGAAAGTCTTGCTCGTTATCGTGATGTTACTCATGCAGCCGCAAAGCTCAACATTCCTGTTCGTGGGTATGCTCTCAGTTTCTTACATAACCCACTAATAGTTATGCATGTGCTTCTATATTTTCGAATCGAACCAAAATTCCGTTCCTATTCTTAGATCATCCAGCTCACTATTTAACATCACTGGATGTAATATAGGTACGTATCATGTGTGATTGGCTGTCCAGTTGACGGAATAACTCCTCCATCCAAAGTTGCAAATGTTGCAAAAGAACTTCATGATATGGGTTGCTGTGAAATATCACTTGGTGATACTATAGGGATTGGCACACCAGGTAATTATGAAATTCTGATTGATATGCAGCAGTGGTGTCAATTTTAACACGTTATTTATAAACGGGTCAATTCGGGTTATATTTTGTTAAGGGACAGACAGGTAAAACAAATAAATAATTTGCCTAAAAAGTTGAAAGAAATAAAGTGTAATCTTGATGTATAGAACCACCTAAGTCGTTATATTCAAGTAATCAGATTTTTACTGAAAAAAGAACTTTATGCTCACATTTGACATTGAAATATTGAGTATTTTAACCTTATTTGGATAAATTTAATATGTCACTCCAATGTGACTAAAAATACCTGTTTTGACCTGTTACCCAACTCACACTAATTAGCACCTGTATGTAGGTTCTTTGATCAGAAAATTTCTGTCATCACTTATTGGTTTTAATTCCTGTGTAAATTCTTTTGTGTAGGCACTGTTATTCCAATGCTTGTTGCTGTCATGTCAGCTGTTCCTGTTGAAAAGCTTGCAGTTCACTTTCATGACACATATGGGCAATCTCTTTCTAACATCTTAGTATCCCTCCAAGTAAACACCTTTCTCCATATAACTTTCACACTAAGTTACTCACCGCATGGTAATATAAAGAAGACTAAACACTGATCGTCACCTAGTTTTCTGCTGGCACTAATCGGCCCATTTGTAATATTTACAAATTATAAAAATCGAATGTGATGCATGTTTAAATCATTCAGTTCAATATGTATAGATATATCAACATGGAGGGCTTGGTCGGCTTTCTTAGAAAATGAGAGCTCTCATGTCGATTCCTACCACGACCCTTGGAGTTGAATCAGAATAACCAATTCTAAATTAGAACATTACCAATGGGCCTTTACGTAGCTGTATCCAAGGTGTGATATATTGCCTCTCAACGTTGTGGTGTTCGAGTTTTCTTTAGACCAAACCTCTTAAGGTGTTACATTCATCTGATTACTAGTTAAAAATTGTTAAGTCCCAACCATTGAAGATCAAATCACGAAATCTTGTGGATGACAATCAATAGAATTAATAAGTAGTGACGATGACCATAAACATATAGATAGTTCTAACACGGTGACACTAGAAATAAAAGTTTTCAAAAGAAAAGGTAAACTTTGCGATAGCTGTTTCCCGTTTTGACTGCCCATTTTAGCACCTCTAGGAGTGAGGAGGTACTTCTGTTCCTGTATGATGTTTTGGGACCGAGTAAACTTTTGTTGACTTCGTTTACATATATTATACAGATGGGAATAAGCACTGTGGATTCATCAGTCGCGGGTCTAGGAGGTTGTCCATATGCCAAGGGAGCTTCGGGAAATGTTGCTACTGAGGATGTGGTTTACATGTTGGAAGGTCTTGGTATCAAAACCAATGTCGATCTTGAAAAACTCCTAGAAGCAGGTGAGTTCATCTGTAAGCATTTAGGCCGTCCATCAGGATCAAAAGCTGCTGTCGCCTTTAGCCGAGTTCCACGAGATCAAACCTATTAGATATAAGAATTGGATATCGATATAACAATCTTTTTTGGAGAAGTGATTGTATTTTCTCCACTAAACGTAGTATTTACTACTAATATATTCCCATATTTGCAGATATGGTGAAAATATAGTCTGAATTTATATTTGCCTGTGACAAGCAACATGTCGCACTGGCCTCAGGCCTGTCCTGAGGTTTTTGATGCCTTGGGCGAGATTATCAAAAAATGCCCTAACTAATTATTACTCCCTCCGTCTCAAAATTATTGTCATGAGAGAGAATACACAAAGTTTAATAAAAGTGAGGACACTTTAATTTTCAACCACTAAAATGTAATATCCTTCCACTAGATTCTCTAGTTTTTACTATATAAGGAAAGTGGACAATTATTTTGAGACATCCTAAAATGAAAATATGGACAATAAATATGAGACGGAGGGAGTATATACATAAAGTACACTATGTATTTGTTATATTCCTTACGCTAGTATACACATTGCTACTTTGAGTTGTCCCAAAATAAGCGTCTACCTCAAATTTCAATCAATCAAAATGAATTTTAATGGATATAGATACTATCTGATTGTTGAAAAGTATAATTAGTGTAATTTTATTAAGTCTTGTGCATTTTATAAGAACACATTTAGTTTGAGACAAAAAGAATATCAAATACCTTTAAAAAGTCACTTTTTGGGCACACATTATAAAACGTAATGTAAAAAATGAAAGATAAAGATCAACATTACGGACACTTAGAAGTTAGAAGGCTCTTTACAACATATATTAAGTTCTTCGGGGACTCGAATGAAAAGAACAAAAGAATGCTACAATTATTTCGTAAAATAGTCCTCAACGTTTCTCAAATAGTCAATTCAACCCTTCACAAACTTCTACTAAAGTAGCTTTTTATATGTCCCCCTATTGCCCTTTTGTTTCTTTTTCTACCGAGAGTCAAATGCACAAAATAAAGAGTTGTATTTACGCCGCACAACATATATATGTGTAAGTTATGTGTTCTTTCTAAGTTTTGCTAAAACATTATGTTAGAATAGCATGGTGAAATCCTTTAAAATGTTGGTAAAAGAATGCTAAATAAAGTATTCATTGATACAACCTCCGATCCATATTTATAGTCCATTTTTCATTTTTCGGTCGTCACAAATTAATTGTCCACTTCCATGAATAGATAGAGAATATAGAACAAGTTTACCATATTACCCTCATTTGAGGTTATTATTACAAACTTTAATGAAGTTAGAAATTAATTAGTTAAGGGTAAAACTGTATTTGTACAAAAAGTAAGA